>DWCF01003343.1:0-19966 GCA_018230265.1 Delias oraia
GCTCACAGAATACTCAGCGTGAAACAGTACTTGTACTGTGTTTCGCAGAGTGAGTGAGGATATCGGAGGCCCTTAAACAAGTTGCGCTTAAGCGGCGTAAAAAACCGGCAACACAACCAATGAGCGGACCGCAGCGCGGTTGTTCATGGGTGACGGTGTTCTCTAACCATATAGTAGACCCACCTGCTCCGTCGTCCGCTATAGAGTAAAAAAAAAGTATCTCGGAAAATATCGTTTGCGAAGTGGACAAAGGCGCGTGCGAACAGTTACAAAAGGCAGTATAACTATAAAGTAATTTTCCTTGTTAAACTTAACTGACCTCACTCAAACGACTTGACTGATCAAGGTTTTCGGATTAAGATAATCTCTGTGTTATCTTAATTCCTTGAAATAAAGGGATCTAGATGTTAAAAGAGCGACCTCGCGGCTATTGCTAAGTTTAAGTGGAATCTTATTAAACACGCAGCCGCTGAGTACGTATTAATTATATAACTGTTTAGAATGTGGGCTGTGAAATGAATTCTTCCACGATTCGCTTTTGGATGTTGCAACATTGTGGATGTTACAATTTAAAGGCCGGCAACGCACTCGCGATCCGGTTGGAGCTAGTAGTATACATGAACGGCGGTTTGGTTATCCTATTTAAAGTCCAGCTAGTTTGCGTCTGGTTTTAAAGAAAAATGTTTCGTCTCTGTTATAATCTAGTATTTAATACTTTATGTAAAAAAATGACACCTTGGATAAGTGGTCCACCGTTCAGGGACAGCAGCGGGAGGCCCTGCTGTGCCGCGGGTACGTTGCTGGAATTACAGGGATAAATAAGCTCTTTTTTTTTAAGGCGTCCAAGTTTTGTTTGTTTGAAAATACCTCTCTGCAGGGAGCTGATTCCGCAGAATGGTACAGCGGCACAGAATGCTTAAAGAACTCTCAGTTGTGGAATGACAGACATATTTCCATAGTTTATATGTAAGGTTCTGTATTTAACTAGTGAGTTATATTAATTAAAAAAAACATTAAATATTAAAGAGATTTTTTAAATTGCTAGTGAGCAATTAAACAAATCTCAAAATCATTAAAATTTAACATATTAAGTAATATACAATTAATTATTTAAAGAAAAATTGTAATTATTATAACAAAAGCCTGAGTCTTCGAAGAGACCGTAAGCAAATGAATATATGATGTGAGTTACTGACCGAAAGTAGCCGTTCCAGGGTGTGCATGTACCCATGAAGATTTCGACCGCGCCGTACTACCTCGTCTATCGATCGTTCAGCTACGGTAGGTAGTCTTTAATCTCTACACGTTTGATCAATGCCTGCGCCGGAAAGGACAGGCAATTATCCCCGAAAACCCCGTTTTCTTTCCCCTGGCCTATCCCCTGGGATAGACGATAGAATCTATGTTAGTTCGTTAGGGGTCTCCGAATGATAATGGATTTATCGACTGGTTGAAATACCAGTAGCGCGTATGCCATGCCGACATGTATTTTATATTTCTTATATTTACTTACCCGAGACAAAACCACGTTGAAGGATATCTTGAGCACTATTTGGTTCGGAAGAGATACCACGCATTCAGAATACTAGCGTGAAATACACGTAGGTACTGTGTTGCGCGGAGTGACTGAGGATACCGGAGACTCTTGAAATTAAACCGCTCGAGCATTGTAAAAAGCCGGCAACACAAACTTTCATAGCAGAGATATTTAGGGGTTTTTTTATTAACACCTGTATTTTTACGCACAATAATACATCCATACACCACAATTTTCTTACAATTATCTATCTTACAATATTATTATAAACTATGACGACATTTATGTTATATGTTTCGTCACTCACTATATTCGACTGCCACGTTATATAATGATAAAGTACGTTTTGAATGTACATAGGTGTGTTATGTTTCATTATAATAAAAGTTATTTGATGGGGGTCGTTGGTGAGTGCGTGAAAAAGTAACATAAATTATGGTTAATTTTAAAAAATTAAAAATCAGGCCACCTCTTTGGCACGACAAAGTTTGATTAGGCTAGACGGTTCTATTCTTTTGCATATATGTATAGCTTGTGATGGTCGAGGACTAAGTACTTCGTTTGGACGGCCCTATTCGAATGAAGTTTTTTAATGTTTCACACGCAGGCTGATGAAATTATATTTGGTTAGATATGACGACTTTGTTATGCAAAAAACAAGAGGCCGACTAGAAGGAGGCTCATTTGCAAGTGGGCCACTGCCCATGGATACCCCAAATTGGGCCCGTGATTATTGGCCCCAAATAAGATACGGCTGCGTTGCCGGCTGTTAAGAAATAGGTACTCTCTTGATTGTTGGTCTCCATGTCGCGTCGGGAAATATGGTTGAATGAAGTTTTCATTTTTAGTTTTCATCGCAATATGTATATAGAGCTAACATGTTTTGCAAGAAATCTTTACCAGCAAACCAATGTTATAAGTCCGAATTAATTGTTAATGCTTATATTAAGAATAATAGAAGTCAAGTTCTTTTCGTATTATAAGAACAAATAACTTTTGAAGTAGTTAAAAACCATTTGAGTTAAGAGAGATTTGAGTTAGGTATGCATGGGTATAAAATTGTATGTATTTTTAATGCATTTTATATGTCAACAATATACATTTCTCTATTTTCCGGCAACGAAAAATTTTCCGGGCCTGGAGCCTTAAGCTAGTTGCGTTCCGTTTTTCTTTAGAAAATAAGCTTATAATAAATAGACATAATAATCAGATTTTGAATTTGATTATGAAAAGCGTGTATTAGGATTCATATGAAGACATGTAATAACACTCATGATTATGTGTAGTGCCGTTGAAAGTTGAAAAAAAAAGTTAAAAAGATTGTTATTTGAAGTTTTGTATTTGTATTTGTATGCGCTGGAAGAAAGTGTTAAATCGGTCGTCTCGAGAGTGTGCTCGCGTATAAAATATAAATGCGAATCGATATTTTGTGTACGTCTGTTTGAAGTGAGCAACAAGTGAATCTGAAACTTATTTGAAAGTCACGCTTTTTGTAGGCTGGCTGTATGATTTTAGTGTTTATATTTGCTCTTTACATATGAAATTGGAGTTTTGTAACTTTTATTCTGTACCGTTTAAGCTTTTTTCACCTTTCCAATTTGGTTCAAGTGGATTATCGCCGTCTGCGACGTGGTTTGCTATGGACCCGCTTCCACAATAGCCTTTACTTCCTTATCAACTGTGGTCTTTGAGCATATTTTGCAGCACTGGTGCCACGGTGGTACTGAATGTACTCTTATCTGTTACAATATTCAAGTTTTTCCCTTATAGAAAATGAATGACGCAAAGAAATAACCTTTCTTCGGTTTTTTCTTATGTAAATCGTGTAATTTTAAAAAATTAATTTCGAAACATTAATACAGAGACATTACATGTATACGTGTTTAATAGAAATTACCAACCATAGAGAGTTTGAATTCAAAGTAGGTAAGCAGGTACGTCAAAACTCCAGTTTCATATGTAAAGACCTAATATTCACGTGACCTAAGTTCGAACGCGTTCGTGCGATTATTACATTACCTAAATTGTAATTAATGTGATATGATTTATGATGGACATAAAAGTTACAGAGGTGAGGTCAACTTCGCGAGGTTTTTAATAGTATATATATAGATATTATATATTATTGTGTGTACAATTCGATTTCGATGCCCATTATTCGGTAATTTTCGGTAGACTCATCATAATTGGTCTCTTATGAATTCCTACGTTGTTGATTGGGGAAAATTTAACAAAATAAAACTCGAATCTGGTACCTAGAGTGTTGTTTTAATATGTTTACTCGTTACACTGGCTTCGGACACGTTCTGCGAAGTTAGATACTAACTGGTATCACTTCGGACGAGCACCATGCGATGTGTCGGCGTTGACCGTATACTGATTTTTAATTATTTTGAGTTTTTTATGGTATAGTGGCCATTGGAGCAGGTGGGTCTCGTATATGGTAAGCACCGCCGTCCATGGACGGTAACCGCACCACAGTACGTACCTTGGTTGTGTTGCCTGTTATTGACGCCTCTTAAGCGGCTAAGTCAAGTCAGTGTTAGTATTTAATAAGTAATTTGAAACTCATCCAAAGTCCGAGTACCAGAAAATGCTCGCTTCAATTGTACGCACCGCCGGAAGCCTTGATCGATTACAATGAAATGGGAGTGTTGGGCGTACCGCATTGCGTGAATAAGCCCACGGAACGAATGGCTGTGTTACGGGCTATAAATGGATATCAAAGTACCTACAGCTATAGTACGAGCAGATAAGGCCCAGCCTTCATGGTCCAAGCACCCCGGCTATCGCGAAATGCCGACGTCACACGCATCGATGTACGTGACTAACGTGCCTCGCCGGCCGACTGATATATGCGCACAGTACAGTTGTTTTGCAATAATTGTTATCGTATTTATAACGTACAAAAATTCATATATGTTGTGTAGTAATTTTTGCGTAATTATTTAGGATAGATTTTATGTTTTCACACAAGATTTATTCACCCACGTTCGTTCAATGTCAATGGCGATTGTTGTACGCCGCGGCATTTATGTGATCGGAATGTCAACGTTTTATGGTTCTGCGATTGTCCGCGGGCGACGGGCGATCTCTTACATTAGAGAAGACTAGCCTGCTCCGTTGACCATTTTACATTAAGAAATAAAAAAGTTATAAGGATATACTTTAAAGAATAAATATACGTGAAATAAAAAAATACATAATTAATAACCAATTAATTAAATTGTTTGTGTTGGCGGTGTAAAAAGCCGGCAATACAACCAATGCTCTGACTGTAGCGCGATTGTTCATGGGCGGCGGTGTTCTCTTACCATATAGGAGACCCCACTTGTCCCTTTGTCCTCTATAGAATAGAAAAGAAAATGGATTATTATCTTGAAAGTAGGTAAAGTAATATTACCAAGTGGTAGTAAGCTATATAATTGTAGTGTGATTTGTTAGAAGAGTTTACTTTTGATATATTTAGGTACATTTTATTTACAGACAAGGCCTTCTTAACTTTTTTCTTCTGGATCGGAATATAGAGCTTCCGGTTCTACAACTCAATAAATGGATTTGATTATATTCAATATTTTTTATAGTTTTTATTCATTTTGATTTAAATAAAATTTTATGCGTACACGACATATTTCATATATCGATAAAATTCATTCTAGAACGCTAGAGTAATACCGTACGATCTTATTTACTATACTTTACGAACGTATTGTAAGATTTATGTATCATTTATGCAGCCGTGGGGGAGCCATGCTGAAGCATATGCTGACGCACTACTTCTCATCAGAAGTGATAGTGGTATCACTTCTGATGAGAAGTCCGTGGGGGCTCAAAGAATATTCAGCGTGAAACAGTACATGTACAGTGTTTCGCAGAGTGAGTGAGACTACCGGAGGCCCTTAAAATGCCTCTTAAGTGGCGTAACAAGCCGGCAATATAACCAAAACGGGGGAGTATTCACGGTTGGTGATGGACGGCGGTGTTCTCTTACCATATAGGGGACCCACCAAAACAAATAATTTTTATTAAATATATTCTCAGAAGAATAAAAAAGGATTTGATTTGAGTTTACAATCTTAATGACTTTACTCCTTACAATACAAGAACAACCATTATCAAATACAACAACATTACGGGAAGCGTACTTGAAAAGAAGTGTACAGCGTGAGAGCACGACGGTCAAAGAGGGTGAGCCAGGTAGTCGGCTGCTTAAATGAGACAGGGACAGGGCGGCGTCGGAGGGAGGTGCCGATGTCTTCCAGATGGTTGCTAACAATATTATTATGTAATTTGTTTACATTTCGATTAAACGGCAAATTAAAAAATTATCAAGATCATATATCGTTCGCTTTCCAGCAAATCAGACCCCAGAACGACCCCTAAACACATCGGTCCACCCTTGTACGGAGCTACGATGCTACAAAAAGACTTACACGGTATTATAACTGCTTTTCGCGTCTGAGTTTTAAGAGTCTTAAATGTCCTAAGAGCCTCGATACTTTTCCGGCATAATTTTTAAATAAATAATGTATTTTGATTCAAGTATCTATCAATATATATATGTGTGTTGCATTCAGAGGTTTCTCTTTAGAGCTGTATTAGCGAATCTATTTTAACTGCCTGTAAATTTTGTCATTTCAAACGTGTCGCGTATGCAACGCACACGACCTGAATTTGATTCCCCCGGGATTCGTACGTTGGTCATCTATGGATAAAGTGAAATTACTCATTCCACTAGGTACTAGCTGGGTGTGGGCTTTCTAAATTTTTTATCGTTGAGTGATTATCAATTGTATGTACGTCGAGTTTAATATTATCATTTGAGTTGAGCGAATGTAAGTTTGTTCTATTTAAAAACTTTCTTGATCGTTTTGACTCTTAGAAACAGTTTTAAAAGCTTATTTGTAAATTTTTTAACGACAATGGTGGCAAACGAGCTGGAGGCTCATCTAGGATAACGGTTCGCTATAGACACCGCGAACCACAGGTGCGTTGCCGGCCTCTTAAGGATCGGTACACTCTTTTTTTGAAGGTCCCCAAGTCGTATTGGTGCTCTGCTGGCATTTCTCACGCAAAATAGGCGCAATAATGTCATCAACTTGCGGCAACCAGTCCGTTTTACAATTACGATTACCTCTGCTGGCAGCTGATTCCAGAGTGGTGGCGCGTGGCACAAAATGCCTTATAAAACACTCAATTGTGGACCGACAAACATTGAGATGATTTTCGAAACATTTATTCCTGTATATTTGATTATATATATTGTTAGTATATTGCTACAAGCTACCAAATTAATTTGTTCTTGATGTTGTATAGGTTTTTTTTCGAGTTGTTCGTTAAATTTCTTACGCAATTCTAGTTTGCGATTTCACGATGCGGCCCTGTGTCTCGGTGGCTATGGAGAAAGGTTGCCATGGCAACGTTCGATCTGTCAAAAACCGTGGGAGGATTACGCCTAGCCGCGCGCATACGTGCGCCAACTACAATTAGTTCCCGAGTACAGTTTTGTGCGATAGCGTCAAATATTAGAGCGACTCATGCGTTCACATATATATCTCGTATTTTGTTACCAATTTCCTTCCGAAGCGACTGTATCGCTTTTTTGGGAAATTTTGTTTGCATATCCGGCAGATATGAGAATCGGCCAATATCTGTTTATGTTGAGGATGGTACAGCCAAAATGTGTAGTATACAATTTTTATATGACAGCATTAAAAAAAAAATAACAAAAAAAGCACGGATGTGGCGCGGTTCACCATGGACTGCGGTGGTCTGCTTGCTACGTTGTCCGCTATGATACAAAAAAACCCTAAAGAAAATAATTGCTTCACTTTGCCTAAAATATTTGTAAGAAGAATAATAGGTGTGGGTTTACGTGAAAACTACGTAAGTAGTAGGTAGTGGCGTTGCTAGGTTACTAAGGTAAGAGACCAAAGGAAATATACATTGTATACATAAAAAACCTCCTTCGTAGATAACCTACTTGTATATTTGAAAGGTGGTTAAAAATATAAATATTATAATATAGGTATGTCCTGTCGGAACAATAAAACACAATATTGTGTGTCTTACTTTATTTTGTGGTATAGCGGACAACCGAGGAGGTGGTATTCTTATATGCTAAGATAACACCGCTGCCCAAGGACAACCACGCCACAGTCCATTGGTTGTATTGCCAGTTTTTTACGTCACTTAAGTGGAATTTTATTCTCACTCACTCAGCGAAATACAGTAGAAGTACCGTTTCAAGTACAACTACTATTTCACGCCGAGTATTCTGTCATCCCGTGGTATCACTTCGGACGAGCCTGTCCAATTAGTGCTTTAGCATATTTTTTAGCATGGCTCTCCCAGGAGTGATGTGAATATACGTGGAATATATAACCTACTTTTATATTTAAAGGTTGTTAAAAATATAAATATCAGCTTGATTTGTATGTCGTTTCAGAACAGTGAAACACATTATTGTGCGTTAATTATTCCAAAATGAAAATGTTTTTGCCTCGTTTAAGAACAAGATTGTTCGTAACGCAAAGCAAGAATCCGGAATGCGGCACGAAACTACCAAATCTACTGTAATTAATAATCAAAGTTGGTGAAATTGTAAATACGTTGAACGTAGGTATTATTAGGTCACGCGATACAAACAAAACGTAAATCGAAGCTATTTTTTTATTCGCGTGATCGAAGCTTATCGAAAGCTTAACGATGTGTTCAAAGTTCAATGTCGTTTAGCGAACATAGAATTATATTTACTATGATACGAACCGATAGCTGATTATCTCATTTAAGTGATAATACTGTTTTATTCCACATGAAGCCATATTGTCACATAGAATAACTCAATTTCATGCGTAATGACCAAATGATAGTTCGCATTGAGAGAAGGAAATCTTCATACTGTCTCGATTACGTAGTCGTCAAGTAAACGTAGGATTTCCAAACAAGTTATTGTTTTTAACGTGTGACTTATAAGTCCTATGTCCTCAGTTTGGGGCAAAGGGCGTCCATTGTGCACGGCCATTTTACCCCATGCCTCACACTACACCCCGTTCCGAAAAATCGTTACACCCATAAGATTGTTCTAGATCAGTGTTCCTCGATGTATGTACCGCGGCATACTGTAGGACATTACTTGTTAGTTGGTGTGCCTCGAAATAATAATATTGTAACCTAGCTAAACTTATGTTAAGTAATAAGTAAGGGTAATTAAAACACTTGGATACAGAAGTATATAATATTCACGCGAGCACAGGAGCGAGAGATTTTTGTTTCATTATTTAGGTACTTAATTGTTTCTTTTTTATTTGTGGGCCTGTACCTTTAAAAATTACCTTTTCCTAGATGTACTTTGCACACAAAAAGGTTTGCGCAACACTGATCTAGATGGCCACGCTTTCTTCTTCCCTGCGGCCTTCATTTCACTCCTTGTCATTGAATAATTATAACATAGAAAAATTACTAATTATTTGTGTGCCTCTTGGCGTTATAATATACGTTTCATATACCATTACGTTTCTTTCAAAGGCGTTATGTCATCAAAATACGCTTGAATATAGGAGAAACCGAAGAGTAATGAGTGTTTTTATTATACGAACTGTTTATCCACATATAATTAGTACGTGTAGTCTGTATTGTTATTTAAATAAATTTAATTATTATATTAAGCTAAAGAATAGGTCGTACAGTACACAGTAAAAGGCACCTTGAACAAGTGTCGCTTGGGATTTGAACGTTATTAGTTCCAGTTTGTATTAATGTACGATATTTCTTTAGCGTATAGTGGGCAACGGAGCCACCGATCCAATGATAAGCGCCGCCGCCCATTGACAACCGCGCCCATGTTCGTGCTTTGTGTGTTGCCGGCTTTTTATGCCACTTGAGCGGTAAAATTTCATAGGACTACGATATGCTTACTTAGCGAAACACAGTAGGTACAAGAATCGTTTCACGCTGGTTATCTGTGGGGCCCAATTAGTGGGCCGGTATGGCTCTCGCACGGGTAAGACGGTGTACAGACGCTCTCCCGGTCATTGTCAAACCCTTCAAAAGAGTGGAAAAATTTAACAATAAATTTTAAGTAAATTGCGTAAAACTTAAGTTTCTTGACGTATGGAATGCTTTTTTTTTGTGACAGTAGTCAAATATTTAATTGCGATTGGACGTTTTCGTTTTCGCTCTGCGTTCCAATGTTTTCGGAATTGTCTATTCCGCCATTGCCGCACCGTCTCCGTGCGATGAACTAGAACACCCACGGCCCGTAATGAATCGATACGAAATCTTTGAACCGTTGCTCAAAGACTAATGGATGCTATAATTGACACAGATATCATCCTGGAAAAACTATAATTTGCGATCTGTTTGTAATGGCTGAGTAAATTAATGCTTTGAGTTATAATGTCTTTGAAGTCTTTTGGAACGCTGTAATAATTGATTTCACTACGGCTTTAGTAGGTTGAATCATTTTGTTATTAACTAGATGTGCAGGACATTGTATGTTTGTCATTGTACGCTTTTGAACTGTGATTTCATTATTACCTACCGGATCATTATCCGAAGTATAATATGAGGGATCTGAATATTTTTACTCAGTTATATTGGTTTATATTAATTTAAGATTTTTTTACATTTAGGTAGTTACCAATATACGTATTTCGTTTTATTGTTGGTGTTTATATTACTCGGAACAAACAAAACATCCATGCCACTATCATCTCCCGTGAGATTCATAATCGATGATGGTATAGGTTAAATAACGACAATGCGCTGCTTTATCTCTGTGCTGTCAAAATTGTCATCCTAACTTTGACATGTAGGTATATGACATATGATAGAGTACGGTAGATGCATTACAAGCTTTTTTAAAAAGTGTTTGGTTATAAAACTATATTTATTTATTATGTCTGGAAACAGTGGGAAACGAGCAGGAGGCTCAACCAGGCGGTCCTCCGCCCATGGACACCCCCAGCCCTTGTAGAGTGACGGGTGCGTTGCGTGGCTTTAAAAATTAATGATTCGGTTAAACGTTGTAGTTTTTTTTATAATTTGGAATGCGTTGAACGTATCGAATGAATCGTAACGGGTTCGAAGTGCGATGATAAAGATCTTTCCGTCTCTCGCGAAATTCGAGCCCACGGGCTTTTGCCGAGGCCCGAAATGTATTCACACAGCACACACACACAGCCTCAGGAGCGACTGAATTCGCTCCTGAGATTGTCGCTTGCCGCGAACACCCACTTGTCGTCAATGTAATTACGGATTACTGTCAAAAGTGTGAATAGGGTGAAAGGTACCTAAAGACGCAACGGCCACGTATGGCGTTTACAGTTATGTCTTATGCACACCGGTCCGCGTATCCTACGTAATGTGGCGGCCTTTACGAAGATAGGTTTTGAGGAGAAGAATTGAATATTGATAGAGCGCCCAGTGGCGTCAGAATGTGGTTTTTTATGCGGTTTCCTCTTGAGTTTTACCCGTGAGAGCCATGCTGAAGCATATGCTGACACACTAATTGGATCGGCTCTTCAGAATTGATACCACGGGCTCACAGAATACTCAGCTGTACTGTGTTTCGCAGAGTGAGTGAGGATATCGGAGGCCCACTAAGAATGCCGCTTAGTTGGCACTTTGAATATGTTGATTAACTAAAATAAAAAAAATTAATGGCAGTCTTTTGGGGAGGCCTATGCTCAGTAGTGGACTTTAATAGGCTGATGATGATCATGTATATAAAAGACACATTGACAAAGACACACACGTAAAAAACAGCATGAAAAACGCTCGAAGATATATGGTGGGGCATTACCGCTTTTGTAATACCTTTAGTGGTATAATACTTGTGTCACCTTTACAGGTGACTAAAGCCTTTTCATTCTTTCTAATATAATTATTTCACATTATATCATACAGCTACAATCGTTTAACAACCTACTTATTACAATGTGAAAGTATGTTGCTAAAATAAAGCATGCCTCTATAAGAAATACAATACTGGCTCGATATCCCGACGGGTATCTAAAAGGCGTCTGTGAATGGTAACCTACGCGAAATAGTTTCACTAAAAGAACCGGTCAATTAATGGGAAATACCACAATTGGGACGACGTTGAATAATACATAAGAAGTAATGAGGACTATTTCGTAAGTATGAAGGTCCTCCAGCTTGCGATGTAGACTTTTAGTTGAGCCGTTCTCCTACGGATTCCAATTAAATTTTAACGTATTTCATATCTGTTTATTAAGAAAGGGTTGTATATCTTTGGAAATTAAGGATCTAATATATGAATATAATAAGATGATGATTAAATACATTAGAAATGTATTGAGTTAATTAAAATAAAGATTGTACACAGTATCTATTTGATTTATTACTGAAATTTGTAACTGAAACATCCTACATAGTGAAGATATTTATTACATAAATCAAAACAGATACACAACAGTTTCAATATATATGACAAAACATTGGTCACAACAAACATTGGTTGGTTGCTTGACAAAACATAGAAAGGAGAAGAAATATCAAAATCTACGTACAGATTAGAAAGATTATTGATGCATTTCGAGAAGAGTTATATACATTGATGATGCTTTATCACACCCGTCACTCATTCGCTTTTTTATTATATAGCGGGCAACGAAGCAGGCGCATCTTCTCTATGGTAATTGGTAAGAGATCAACGCCGCCCATAGTCAACCGCCCTAGAATCCGGGGTTTGGTTGTATTGTCGGCTGTTTACGCCGCTTGAGCTGTACAATTTCATACGGCCTCCAATATGCTCACTCAGTTAGCGAAAGATAGTACTAGTGTCGCTAAATACTAATCGCAGCTTAGAGTTCTATTTAAGAAATACTAAAGCTACAGTAACTCACAATTAATTAATGCTATTGGCGAACATTAGTAGAATTAATTGTGTTCAAACGTCCCGAGTTCATATCTGCGAATAAAGTGTACAAAACAGATGTGCTATAGCTATTTGTGTGTGTACGTAAAATTAGCGTGGTGACCCGTTCACGTAGGGGACACGCGTCACAGCTCTCTGCGGTTCCGCATCTGACCACATTTTCAGTTTGATAGACCTCTCTCTACCCTACGGCGTGCGGTAATTAATTTTAATTGGCATTTCATTTTTCCGCGTTCAAAGTCTCGATCATCGTTCTCGGCCGCTCTGAATAATTGTAGGTGGTGCGCTGAGCGTGTTTAACGCCGTTTGTTCGCTTATCAACCGACCAGTGTTGCCCAAATGCATGACTTAGCTTAGTCTTGCGCCAATACACCTGGTATTGGTCTTGCTCTTGCTATTGCGCTCCCAGTCTTGGTCTTGGTCTTGCAGCAAGGCTTGCAAGTCTTGAAATTACCTATTAACTATTGATATTTATTAAAGTTTACTTCAGATCTTAGAAAAACCTATCAGAATAAGAACATTTTGAGGTTCAATTAGCATAGCCATAGTAAAAGACCAACCAGATTTATAAAACATGTCGTAAGATTAAATGAGAACTTCCAAAAATAACTGCCAAAAAAACTTGTTCTTGCTCAAGTCGTACATAGTCAGTCTTACAGGTCTTGCTAAAATTAGGTTGTCTTGGTCTTCTTGGTGGTTCCTGCATTTGGGTATCACTACAACCGACAGTCGAAAGGAGCAGAGATGTTGTATAAGTGTGTTTTTTTATATCTTCATGTACTCTATATACTGTGCCAATACTCACCATGAATTGGTGGTTGTACTTAGAACGGTGCTACTACTGTTTGGCTCACCCTTAAAATGTCGCTTATAAGGCATTAAAAGCCGGCAAAACAACCAATGTGCGGACTGAGGCGCGACTGTCCATGGGCGGCGGTGTTTTCTTACCTTATATGAGACCCACCTGCTCCGTTGTCCGCTATATCATTAAAAAATATATAATTAAATTTGAAAGTGTGAATTAGGATCACGAAATGGTCAGCGTGAAACGGTACTTATACTGCGCTTCGCTGAGTAAGTGAGGATATCGGAGGCTCTTGAAATTATACCGTTTAAGCGGCGTAAAAAGCCGATAACACAACCAACGCGCCGTTTGTAGCGCGGTTGTCCATGGCTGGTGGTGTTAACATAGGTGACCAACCTGCTCTGCTGTCAGCTATACTATATAAAAATAGTTTTAATATATCTTAAGGTATTTTCTTTCTCGTTTCTTGCAAAAATAAACAAATAAAGCTTTATCAATAAGTTAATGATTTTTTAAGAACAGTACACCATTTGTTTTGCGGCTTCGTTCGCGTGTTTGTCTTTAAAAATATATTTGATTTTCTACTCATATATTCGTCACATAATGTCTTTATATTGAGTCGAAACATTGTGGTACAATCTTCCTTCTGTATGTAATTAGCAGTGGTGTGCTATCGATGCCTATATGAGGCAATACAATGTTCGTTATAGCCTGTGGTTTTTGCACGTTACTGCCGAACATTTACAGTTCCCACCGTGCGTACATGGAGTGCCCACCTGCGGCACCCTGAACAGGATTTACTCCGAGTACCAAAAGGCGAGCGAGGGCATACCTTAGCTGGACCTTGCAGGTGGTATCGCCGGCAACAACAATCAATTAGTAAATACTAAACTTGTTACTCTTACTCTCCTCAAGTATCTTGTATATCTTCATAACCTGTAACGGAGCATGCGGATCTGCTCTATGGTAAGACATCACAAGAAAGCACAGTATATTTTGACTTCACAAACAGCGGAAGACCGTTTGTGCACTCATCCGCGTTAAACTCGTATGAGTGTTTTTATGTAGGTAGTAGGTATGTCATACATATTTTAATATTGCAGGCACATCAGTAATATATCTGTAAGAACGTAGGTCACAAACCCTTTAATAAAAACAATAGTATACCTACATAACTTAACCATATTATGACCTAACGACCTACTTAGCTAAAATTTATATTCAAAATACCGCTCAATCGGCGTAAAAAAGCCGGCAACACAACTAATGCGCGTACCGTGGCGCGATTATCCATGGGCGGTGGTGTTCTCTTACCTTAAAGGAGATCTCATAAAATATATTTTTTAAATGAAAATGGTGGAAAACGAGTAAGATGCTCACCTTGAAAAAGCGATCCTCCGCCCATGGACACCCCTAGCTCTAGCAGAGACGCGGGTGCGTTGCCGAATCTATGCGTAGCTTTGTATCGCCAATAAACATAGCTACAGTCGTATGATGGCATCGAGGACTAGGCGATGCGATTGTTAATAGAAGCGGCCCGGTGTTTACGTAGTGTGTGTATTTCTGTGCCGGAACCGCGACACCGCCGGCCAAAAATCCAACAGAAATAATCAGATCAAGGTGGACTGGTGCTGGTGCTTTTCACATTAGACGTAGACTCGATTAGCGATGTGAACTGTGAGAACGGCACGCGATTTATGACTTTGGAACACTTTTCAGTAAGAGTTTCAGAATGCTTTTCCGTTAATTAAGTATGAATTTAAGTCTAAGCTGCCAGTTGAAAAGTATTAGTAATTATCCTAAGATCATTAAATCATACCGCTTTTGAGAGCTTGATAGCTAAGAGGTCTCATATGTAACCCACTACGAAAGGCATATTGTTCGATCCCCGGTCCAGATATAAAATTTTAATGCATTCGGTCTTTACAATGACTTTATAGTGACTGGGGGAAGTGTCTTAACTCTTAACACTGTCTTACCGGTGGCCATGTTGTTGCACTCATTGGGGCGGCTCGCCTGAAGTTTTTATGAACATTGGGTTGGCAAACGAGCAGAAGACTCATCTAGGATAAGTCTGAGACCCCGAGATCACTCTCAGCCCCTTTTTGGTTGCGGATGCGTGGCCGGCTTTTTAGCTCTTTACAATACTACGGGTTCACAGTATACTAGCGTGAAATAGTAGATATATAATTGATATATTCATCACAACAGATTTTACGTTTTAGAAGCGATCCAAAAATATCTCCCGAAAATAGAATAGTGAAATATTGAAACAAAATGTCCAATAAGAACGTGACGGCTGCCTGCTCTGGGGGATTTTCATTAAACACTTAACACTGGCAGTGTTTGTATAGGCGCTCGGCTTATAGAGTTCCGTGAACGCTGTCAGCTACATGAAAGAATTCCTATCCTTTCATAACACTGCGTTAGATGTTGCACCCGGTGGACGGAATCGCGCTACTGAGATACTATTTATTTATTTAAAACAACATAGACACAACAATAATAAAGTAAGATAAGTTTGAACAAGGTGGCGTCCCGCTGTAAGCTTCAACACAAGTGGCTGAGCGCCGATTTTCAGCGCCCCCTCCCCTATACACGCATAATCATATACAGTTAAAACCTGATCTAGCCTAACCTGATCTTTGAAGGGATAGTATATCGCCGACATTATACCTGATAGTTTTTCAATTTCATCGATTATCCGGCGGCAAGGACCTAGATACCTCGGTGAGCTTCCGACCGCCTACTCAGGCGGCCTATGACCCCACCACGGCCCAAATCGCCCTTATGGTAGCCGCGGCTAAAATTCAAATTCACGCCCCCAAAGGACCGCGTTGAGTTGTAAAGGCTGTATGGTGAACTTGTGTTCAAATGATATGTCAGAACTAAAAATATTTATTAAGAAATTATTAGAATAGAAAATATACTTAACTGCTTACAAGCCGTCTCAATTTTTTTTTGCATTTTACGTTACATACACCGCAGGGTATGAGTAATGAGTATCATCTGTATTAAATTGGACATTAAAAGAAACAAATTTTTGGATAATTTAAAAATAAATTAATTAAAAATAAATAAAATAAAATAATTTAAAAGTTTGGACCACCAATACAAAAAACTACATTGAAATAATGGAAAACAAGGAGAAAGCATTGTTTGAACACATCCGTGAAAATAATCAAAGCATTTTGTATTTTCCCAAGAGGAATTAGAATTCCCAAATGTAACTTTAAATTCAGTGCTCCGCCAAAAAGTCTGATTTGCATAGTTTCAAACCGAGTATTGAAATCGTTGAGCAACTTTTGAATAATCAATTTAAATGTTATTATATAAAATTACCACGTTTAAATGTATGTCTTATCGGTGCACCGGTGTATTCGAATCTTTATAGTAGCGAGTAGTAAACCACTCGAGTTTTTCCCCGAGTCCCGCGGCACCGACAAAAACTCAAGTGGCGATAGCGATTGGTTTAATTGAATCTTCATCTGCGATCTTTGTTCCAATTAATGTCATTGACGTTTTAACTTCACTTTGTTCCAATAATATTTAGCACTTGTTAAATGATTTCTGGTGATTGAAGAAGTGAGTTTTTGAGATGGATGGTTGTTAACAAAAAAGATTTAACTATAGATTCGAAGGATTAGCAATTTAAATAGTGTGGATATAGAAAAATAATTATAACTAATTTGAAGAAGAAGTTACGTTAAAAAAGGCTTAGTATGTAGGCGTATTACGTAAATTAAAATATATAATTAGAATAAAATTATTAATGACATCCTCGTAGCTTAATGGTTTTACAAGTGTACCAAGAAGTATCGGATTCGAATCCCGGTCCGGAGAATAATAATTTAATTTGTCATTTATTCGGTCTCTGGAAGAGCTTGACAGTGGCTGGGCGAGTGTCTTAATAACTGTCGCACCCGTGAAAGAGCCATGCTGAATGATAGCACGGGCTCACAGAATACTCAGCGTGAAACGGTACTTGTACTGTGTTTAACAGAGTGAGTGAGGATATCGGAGACCCTTAAAAATATCGGCGCAAAAAGCCGGCAACATAACCAAAACGCGGACTGTGGCGCGGTAGATGATGGGTGGCGGTGTTCTCTTACCATGTAGGAGACCCTGCTCCGTTGTCCGCCATACTATAAAAAAATTGTATAACTTATTATATATAAATATTTATTAAATGTAATGTCTTATAGTTACTGTAGTACTTAACTTTTGTAACCTGAGAAAATGCATTCACGCTTTTTATGGTTAGTGTAAGTTTACATTAATATGAAACTGGAGTTATTTTACTTATGAAAATCGGGGCGCAAACGTCCAAGAGGTTAAGCAGTACTCCGTCCACATCTAGCTCTTGTGCGTGTGTGTTGCTGGCCTTAAAACCCAACTGAGTTAACATTCCTTCTATGTATAACCTAATTATTTATATACTAAATGAATGTCTGTGCATTTCAGTATGGAAATCAAGACGGAAGGTTTAGACAGCGCGATAATCCCGCGACCGGTGAAGGAAAGGAAAAAGCACGACAGATTCAACGGCATGAGCGAAGAGGAGGTGTCCAGACGGACGCTGCCCGACCATTTGGCTGAGAACCTCGACATCATCATTGTGAGTACGATCGAGAGTTCTACTTATACTTGTTAGTAGATTAGCTGGCGCTTCTATCCTAGCATAGCCAAAAGTATTAATCTAACTATAGTGGAAGACTGATTTTGAATGTGTAGCAATTAGTCATCTGAGCTGTATGCCTGAAAGACAGGTTTTCGTTTTAGATACCTAGAAAACTACCATAAGTTGTTGTTAATAGTATTGTTCTCAAAGACAAGCCATCCACATGTTATTACATGCTTGTAGTCTATTGACTACAAGCATGTATTAGTACTGTATTTCGCTGAGTAAGTGACACCAGAGGCTCACCAAAGTATTCCAATTGAGCGGCGTAAGAAGCCGGCAATAGTTGCGACCGCTGGATCCAGATCGCAATAAGTGGGCGTCTTTGGGGAGGCATGTGTCCAGCAGTGGACTTAATAGGATGATGATGATCAAGCCTACAAGTGATATAGTATGTACCTACATACTGAAATCAATTATTTACGTTCGTGTAGGTAGGTACGTATGATAAGTGGGATTTTCGAGTTAATTTTAAAATCCACAATTTCCGTTTTCCGTGTGTGATTTTCGCATGTTTTTGTCTGTTACTGTTTTCCTTATTGCAATTGTTATAAGTCAGGTGGTGTGATAAGACAGAGCGTACACGTTTTTACGTAAATAAAAACTTTTGCAAAAAGCGCTGGACGTAATTAGCGATTTGATAATATATTTGAAGTCGGTGCAGTTACGAGGTAACTGCCCGTAACAGGGGATTTGAAATAATATCGTATTTTATTTACCATTGAAACTATCTTTGCTAATATTCAACAGAATCAGACGCAATAAATATACTCTAGGTACAGACAAATATTTATTTTATGTATATATTATTATTATATATAACTATTATAATTCTAAATTAGTTTTTTTTTTATAAAAATATGGAGGCAAATGAGCAACTTGATGCTTACTTCGAATAACATGGACCGACCGCGCCACTATGAAAAATTATAGAACGTCAGACTGAAATATATTTTTATAAAATAAAAATAAAATAAAATTTATATATAAGATATATATAAGAATGAAAAATTTCAAAACATCTTCTTAAAAGAAAAATGCTATTGATTTTAAGTCCAAACATGCTTATATTTTTCATAATGCGAGGGTGCGTTGCTGGGCTTTTAGGCATAGGTATAGTGTTATTTGAAGGTCTCCATATCGTATTGGTTTGAAAATATCTCCACAGGCAGCTGATTTCACAGAACGCTGGTACGCGGCACAAAATGCCTTAAAAATGTTTTTTGTTTCCATAAAAAGTATATTATACCGATCAAATACTCCTTTCATCTTATTTCAATATTTAGAACTAAAAAAAATTCAGCGTATATTTTTAACTTTAGCGAACGTCAAGTCTGTAAATGTCATTTCCTTACAAATTCACTGTAAGTTAGCCGACTGCTACTGTCGTATAAAGGGTCTGGGCAATTTTAAATCCTATACACAGCTTTTTTCTTTATTATCCAATTCGGCGTGATATGGTAGATGTACTTCTACTGTTTTTCGCTGAGTGAGTGAGCATACCTATCTGAAGCCCTTTATGCTACTTAAGTGTAAAAAGCCGTGGGAGAGACATAATGAAGCATATGATGACGCACTAATTGGGCCGGCTCGTCCGAAGTGATACCACGGGCTCACGGAATACTCAGCGTGAAACAGTACGTGTACTGTGTATCGCAGTGAGTGAGGATGAGTGAGGCCCATAAAAATGCCGCTTAAGTGTCATAAAAAGCCAGCAACACAATCAATGCGCGTACTGTGGTCTACGCGCGGTAGACCCGCCCGCTCCGTTGTGCGCTATACCATAAAAATATCTCCTATTGTAAGTACTATGTTCTATGATTTATTGTATATAATATGATGTGGCCCACCATCCGCAGATTGGTATTAACCCCGGCTTGTTCGCGGCGTACAAAGGGCACCACTATGCGGGACCCGGGAACCACTTTTGGAAATGTCTCTACCTGTCTGGCTTGACACGGGAACAGATGAGCGCCGACGAGGATTATAAGGTATGAACACGTTTTGTGACTAGTTTAATTCAAAATCGATATAATGTAT
>DWCF01003344.1:0-19964 GCA_018230265.1 Delias oraia
GACTTACCTACTAAACATTACGATAGTACCTACTACATTACATCAAACATATCTACTTGTTTACACTTATAATCCTGTGTGACAGACTGCGAAAATATGACCCTCTTCTCTCATTTGATGGAAATCGATAATTCCACAGAGCATGAAAAAGATTCATTCATCTGTTTCTTTTTCTATCTAAAGTTAGGAACGAGTAGGTAAGGTCATATTTTCAAGCCCACCCAACTTCTATATTAATAAAGACAGTCTATTATTGTAATATATAAAAATAATACTGACTAATAAGTTATAGGTTATCTAATAATACAGACCTCTGTTTTATTATAACCTTAAAAACAATTAAGTTAAACGTGGTTTGTTATAAATTCATATTAATTATTATATTAAAAGTTAAAAATATCTATGACCAGACAAGACTCGTGAATTATTATGTGATAAATATTGATTCGCATAATGACAAGGTCTCACCACAGTGAATTAACTAAAACAGTGACTATTTCCTAACCAAGATTCAAATTCGACTGTAATTTACACAAAAAAAGAAAACAACAAATAAAACGAGTGACTGCTCGATAATAATAATCAATTTTATAACAATTAATTAGAGAATTAGCTTTTCTGGGTCCATCCCAACAATAAAAATAGTATTTAAACAAACCCCAAATTAATTTGACGGCTAATCTAATTTTTCAAATAATTATGCCAATTTTAAACAGAAAATTGTGATATTCTCCAGCTGAATTTTTATTCAACTCATACTTATTTTTAAAATACTATGGTTTCTTATTTAAAAGCAAAAAATGTCATGACGTGTTATTTGACTTTGAAGACAAGTGTTAAAGTTTCACAATCCAACCCAAAACAGGTACAATGAAGCAATCACATCAATTCTAACAAAACAAAATTAATCATCTTTTGTTTTACATGTGTTTTGCTTTAATAAAATTTACAATGACATTTACCAGATACATCAAGTGTATAGCATGTAAAAGTATCATGACAGCATGGTCTAGAAATATTTCTAGTAAAAAATACTAAATATTTCTAAGTAATTAAGCGTGTTTGAAATATATTCAGCACTTATTTCAGTTAAATATAATATAATTACGCAGTATATTTTGTAATTAAAACGAAATCTTCTATCTAAATAGACGGGCAAAATATAGGTTTCATCGAACCATAGTAAACCTTTTCAATCTGATACATGCAATCAAATTTCACTTTCAATAAACATGATTAGGTTATGTAACACTTGTTCGAATACTCTCTTAACTAATATGTTATTGGTTCAACAGAGACGCCTTTCTTTAGTATCGATTTGTGTACGAAAACAATTACTGACGTATTGTTATCAAACGCATCTGTTAATAATTTTCGTAAGAACGTGATTGGTGGTTTGTATAGGTTACAGTCAAAAATATTTAAAAATTATTTAATATCTATGTATTACTTTAATTATAAAGTATTAAGTAAACCTTATTTGTATGGAATGAAAGTTAATCAATTATGGTCGTATAGATATTAATCTATTCCAAAACGCATGTTCTACGTGTATTAACTAGACGGCAGTTACTTTTTGTGCAAAATATTTCCGAAATGCAAAACAGTAAATAAAGTATGGAAGAGCCGTGAGTATTAAATATTATTTGAAAAATGTAACAGTAACATACTATTTATATACAACATAGTATTTTGAGAGCCTAGTAGCTTAATGGTTTTAAATGTGTACCATGAAACGAAAGGTATCGGGTTCGAATCCCAGTTAGAATAATAATAATTTAATTTATAATTTATTCGGTCTCTGGAAGGGCTTGACGGTGGCCGGGTGACTGTCTTATTACTGTCGCACCAGTGGAAGAGCCATGCTGAAGCATATTCTGGAGCATTTGTTGAGCCAGTTCGTCCAAAATGATACCACGGGCTCGCAGAATACTCAGAGTGAAGCGGTACTTGTACTGTGTTTTGCAGAGTGAGTTAGGAGTATCAGAGGCCCTTAAAAGTGACGCTTAAGCGGGGTAAAAATCCGGCAACACAACCAAGGCGCGGACTGCGCGGTTGTTCATGGGCGGCGGTGTTCCCTTAGCATTTAGGAAACCCATCTGCTTCGTTGTCCGCTATAGAATAAAAAAAATACGACTCACTTTGAGAATGCTAAAGCTGTTCCTTTCCAAGATTGTATCTACAAAAATTGTTTATTTGATTGCGTAAATAAATAAATGAATATAAAAACTAATGTATACATAGCATATAAGTATTATACAATCTAGACAATACGAAGAATTTTCAAAAGACTGCAATGTTTTATTTAAAATAATTTACAAAGGATCCTTTTACATATCTACATCTGACATATTTTAATGTCACGTATTGACTATAATTGTTATCGGTATATTGCATTTTAAATACAAACTTAGAACAATCTTTCAGAATTAAAACCAAACGCTACTAGTGTATAGTTTAAAAACATAATCATATATCTGTGTATTCATATAGTTTATAATGTTTGTTCTGAAGTGTAGATTTGAAATTAGGCTATGCAGGAGCAAAACATCAATGTAATTACAAAAACGAGAAAAATCTTTAAGGTAGGGTGAAATCGTGGAGCTCCATACATTGTTATGACGTGAAAATGAAAATACATTCTTTAAAGACAATCAATTTGAGTTACCTTTTTATTAAACCGTTGTGGCGCACGCGATATTGGCAGTGTCAAGCGCCTCACGAATTATGTAAGTACCTGAAATAAAAAGTCAATAAATGTATCTTTTTATAGTCAAAGAATAATTTTCATTTAACTTAAAACTTGAGTGTTTAGATCTCAGAGTGTGTATGAATGAATGTAGTTTAAGCATGAATCAATTTCTCTTCTATATTGAAATTCTATTATTATAAATAATTAATATGCCTTCTCGTAAAATATTGGCTCATTAGTTAGTGCCAAACTATAAAAATGAAGACGTTCGCAAGGAAGATGTATTAACTTTGTCTTATTTTTCTTTATAGTATAGCAGACAGCGGACCAGGTGGGTCTTCTACATGGTAAAAGAACACCGCCCATGGAAAACCGCGCCACAGTCCGCGCATGGGTTGTGTTGCCGGCTTTTTACGCCGCTTAAGCGGTACTTTTAAGGGTCTCCGATATACTCACTCAATCAGCGAAACCCAGTATATGTACGTACATTACACGTTGAGCATTCTGTGAGCCCGTGGTATCACTTCGGTCAAACGTTTCCTTGCCTGAAATGCATAGAGCTTTGGATAAGTTTCATAGTGCTTCAACGTCAAGTATTACATGTTATGCATACATCGTCTAGTTTTTGCGGCTTTCGCCCGTTACCGGTTGACTTACGTAAATACTCGCACCTTTTGTCTGACCACACGAAATCGTTTACTGCTTTTTTCCTATAATAATATCCAATTATTTTTTGCCTTATTACGACGTAGTTTTTTTTTTAATTTGACGTAGTTGAACAAAGAGGTTAACAAGCTATTAATTATGATTCTATTTTTATATATTTTGTAGTAGATAATTTTTATGTGTAAAGGTATGTATTAATTTTTTCAAGTTGCCTTATAAATCTCTATACAATCTAAGAAGAAATACCTTAAACTAAATGATCAATACTGAAAGAAATTGATTATTTATTTCATGAATCAAAATGCACTGCGTAACAGGTTAATATAAGGAGTCAGTTTTTTTTGTTTTCAAGTAAGAATTCTATTCTTGGCTCGACAAAAAAGATTAATCATTATCAATTAAATCTTCGTTCACAATTTTCAATTATCGTTAATGTTACTTATTATTTAGTCTCTATTACAGGGACACAAAGTTATTAATCGTATATAGCATCAATTTAGGGTTGACGCCCTGTTAGTGCCAAGAACAAACCACCATTACTTTATCACTTTAGAACGTAAACTTCCCTTTTATTACAAAGTAGTCTAGGTTAAAATATTATATCTATGAACTTGCTACCATAGTACCTACTTGTTCGGAATGGATCCCTACAGTAGAAAATAACTATTTTGGTATACCTTTAATTTAAAGTCTTTTATATATTAAGTGTTCCATATAAATCATATTAAATTACTGATTTGTATGATTATTTATTTAATAGTTTTACGTGAAATCGTCTTTAGTTTAAATCAAAATTTGTTTTACAATTATTCTATCGCTTGGGAAGATTTTTTATAATTATTTGTAAAATAATTACGAAAAGGCAATCGCTGGTAAAATATTTAAATTTGTAAGTGACAACCTTACCAAACACGCATGGGAACACCGAAAAAGTCGAATAAACATGATTACGAGACACAATCGATGTTTATTCATGTATTTCAATTTAATTAGCAATTGCTGGCCAATTGCACGATGTAACCGCATTCATTGCAATTTTCTGCAACATCCAGTGTAATTTCTTTTTAGAAACACTTTTTACGCATGGATTCAATTAACTTTTGCAAGTATGACAAAATAAGATCAAAGACATGAAAACAACATACCTATCGGTGTGCCTAGTGTATATTTTCAAAACTTTCTTGTACCTTTACTTCGTTGTTCAATTCGATTGAAATTATAACTTAGTAATCTTGTTATGTAATTGCTTTTTTGTTTTTAAAACATATTCTCACCTTATATATATAATATCTACAGCCACATCCACTCACCGATATTAGTTAATTAATATCGGTTTATTAACTAGTTTCTATTAAATATTATGTGTTTCAAGCTACTGAAATATGAATTAATAATATTTAGGAAAATAAGAGTAAAGTAAGACGTCATAGACAGTAAACGCGCTGCCCACTGCAGTGCTCTGTGTTTGTCAAAATACAGTAGAATTGGGAGTTTATGGTGTCGAGAAAAATATTGGCGGCACCGCTAGGTACCTACTCTTGTGTCATAGGAACATAAAAACATTTAAATGCTGCTTAGAATAAACTATTAGAATGCTAAAAGAGATTTAGTCAGGTTACGTAAACAGCATGGGAAGTAATCGACACGCCCTTGAATTTTCATTTAAAACCGATTATCGGATGTAACGAATATTTGATGTATGAGTGAAGAGTCCATTGATATGCTAATGTTGCTGCCACGCTTCATCGAGTTCTTTTGCATAGAATTTGTTTTGTAAATGAGGTAGGATTTACCAACAAGGTTATATAGACACAATTGTTATATCGATCAGTAGTTTATGTATATCGATCTATGACGACCATAAAATTAAATTGTTTACTATATATAAAATGATTATTAGTTATGTGTTTTATGGTTAAATAATAAATTCTAGTATAAAAATGACAATGTTTATTCCTATTTTATTTACAATTTTCATACAATTAAATACTCTATAAATAAAAATAACATGAAACACAGATTATAGAGAGCATATAGAGTTTCGATTTTGTTTTATCATATAGTATACTTAAGTCATTTCATTGATTTAGATCGCGCTACTTTTTCTAAATAACCGTCGAAGAGACAAAGGACATTCCTCTTTTGAGTAAAAGACATTAATATTTTCTTTCTTACTCTTCTTAAATGAATAATAGTGTGGTAGAAAGATGAGACTGGGTCAGATATTGTAGTGTTAAGAAGAGCAATAGTTAACCATATTAAGTACCATGACAAATTTCAAGAACAATCAGTAACATGTGGGGTAACGGTGTATGTAATGGGAAAAATCTAGATTTTTAACACAAATATCGCGACCATATTATACTCATTAGCATTCATATTAATTGGTTAAAGGTAAAGTACAACATTACCTTACTTGTAATAATCGTGGGAAGTTTTTTTTAAACCGGTGGTGGGAAACGAGCAGGAGGCTCACCTAGGGCTAAGCGATCCTCAACCCATGGACACTCCCAGTCCTTGCAGAGCCGCGTGTGCGTTGCCGTGCCGGCCTTTATAGATATATAAGGAAGTAGTGATTACGTCACATTGCCATTTAACTCTACTTGTTTTTACTTTTTCAAATGCAATTAAAAATCTGCCAAAAAAAGATATACTCGTCAAAATATGTCATTCGTTTTAGACGTCATAGAGTCAAACTTGTATCAACATTACATGAACCCGGTTAATCAATTCTATGAAAATGTATAATTTCGTTTGTTATACACAATTATATATTACGGACTATTCTTCGGTATGATAAAATAATTTAACATGTTGATGATAGAAAAATGATAATTAAAAAATGTTCGTCTCTTATAGAGCCCCTCATTCATACAAAGGCTGGATTTTACTTCAATAAAACTCATCTTTATTAATATGAATGTCTATACGGTATCATAAGCAGTTGTTATGTTTTTTCGTATCCGTGACTTTTTGGCCTTGAGTATAACTTATATCAAGAATAATAGAGTATGTTTATAACTAATCCTTAACGTTCAAAGTACATTTTATGAAAAATTACAGATTCACTAAAGACCAAATTATTTCAAAATTATTTTTGTTTTGTATTTTATTTTTGTATTGGGTAAACTTTGCGTTACAACTTTTCAATATAACCAAGGTAAAATGTATATACAGTATGTTTATCTGTTAATTATTATTATGAAACCCAAGATGGCAATGATTCTTGTGTTGTCTTTCACTTGGTCGAGGTTTAAAAGCGATCCTAAAATGAACATAATAAAAAAATTAATTCAATATCTTTGTAAAAATTAAATATTTATTTGACAAACCGAATACAATACTATCTGACAGATATGTAGAATATATTAACATATTTACCGATAAACAGTATAATTAGTCCAAAAAGTATTTATTTTAACTAATATGCGAAATGATTCATTTGATCACTCAAATGACGTTTATGGCAAAACTGCGTGTATGACATCGATTTGAACCTCGAAATTTCCCAACTACATTTTTACTTATTCGGGCGACGCGACCGCCGGCCACTGACATATGCACCATAAAAGTACCTTTGCAAGTCAATTTAAAATAGTAAACATTAGTTCGGAAGATATACCTCTACGAGAAGAACCAAAAAGCAACTCATATATTTTTTTATCGCCAAATTTACAATAGTTTGTTTATTTATATTTGGTAGTTAAAAAGGATGGTGCTTGTGCAGAAGTTTCAATGCATCTTTGTCTTCTAAGTATTGGTGTATGTTATAATAAGCTTTCTCTATAGTCCGCTATTCTCCACAACTCGACGTCTGAGCGCCTTTTGCGTGAAAAATAAGGTAAGTTAGGTTAGTTAGATTGTACGCAAATTTCATATATGTATAAGAGAGGTATCAAATCCATATAGTCATGAATTAAATAAATAAACAATTTATTCAAAAGGTGTCTTGGATACGTATCCTGCGTATAATAAAAAGGCGCTATTATAATTATTTAAGCAAATATATTATTTCTTTTATATCTGTCTACGACAGCTCTAAAGCAAATTAAACGAACTGTTGCGAAATTTAATACTATGACAAATCATTCATGTCCCACATATTAACCTCAACTTATGATGATTTGGGTGTTATGTCCAAAATTTAAACAGGAAAGTGACCAAAATTGACTGCGTAACTAACCCAGTAATCGAAGCTGAGCATAGTTAAAAGTTAAAGAATCTGTAGAGACCTAATAATTAAAATGTCTTATTTTCTTACCCAGAGTTTTTTATAGCACTACACAGAAGATTTATTAAATTTGAAACTCGATGATGGTCTTTATTGTTTTTCTTTAGGAACAAAACTTACACTTTAATGTCAAAACCTAATATAACAGGCGTATACTTTAAGAATAGAGGAATATTTTCAATAACGTAGATTTATGGTCAAAATTTATGATAGTCTAGCGCGATTCGCGTTCGCGAGCATCACTTTATCATTAAAATTTAACGACTTCGCAACTAACAGTTTACACGATAGGGCTGTAATAGCTCGAAGGCTCCAGTCAAGTTTGAAGGTTTTAGATAGCACTTTATCGAAGCACCTTAACTGTGATCGTTCTCGGCACGGAACAAAGATACCACGCGATGAATTTAAATAGTTTTATTATATATCTAAAGACTTGCCTAATTAATACCTTTATGTTTGCATACAAGTCTCGAGTTTTGATATACGTACTTATGAATAATAAACATTTATCGATTTACAATTTCAGAAAATCGAATAATACATCGTGAGTCTGCCTGTGAAATTATTAATTATAAACGAGTTTGTCAACTCGTATTTAGGTTTAAAATGAAATTATGTGACTATTCTACTTACAAAACACGATATAATATTTCATGTTGTTTGACTGTTAAAAGAGAAAGATGTTTAAATACATTTATAATTATCATCATCACCATTTCAGCTGTAAGACGTCCACTGCTGGACATAGGCCTCCCCTTTGGACCTCGATGTATACTGTCGGAGGCGACCGTATCCAGCGTCTTCCGGCGACCTTTATAAGGTCGTCTGTCCATCTTGTGGGTGGACGTCCCACGTTGCGCTTGCCGGTCCGTGGTCTCCAATCTAACACTTTTTGACCCCATCGGCCATCTGCTCTACGTGCAATGTGGCCTGCCCAATGCCATTTTAGTGTTAAAAATAAAATTAAATATTTGATTTAATATTAAACACTTTTCTTAGTACTTCAAAATTAGTAGATCCTTATAACTGTCGTTAAAATAAGAGAAATATTTAAAAAATCGTTTATTCTAAAGAATTTAATAAAAATTTAAAGGTAAGCATACAAATTAAATGAGGATTCACGCCCAGTCTTTTTTAAATGTCAAGGTGATATCGGCTTAAAGTACGTTATGGGTGCGATCCAACCTGACTTAAAATATCTAATTTATGCGCTCAAGAGAGCATTCAAGTTTCTTTTATTAATTGAATTGTTTATTCGAATAATCGTGATAGAATTAAACAAAAGCTAAAAGCACTATACTATATTTTTAGACTGCTCTTAGAAACGAAAGAAATCAAATCTGCACACTGTAAGGACATGAGCCATAAGGCAGATGCGTATCTGAATATCTTCACTGATATATTTTTTAATATACGGTAAAAACTGGAAACTTTAGATATATAAAAAAACAACAGATTGTATAATCACAGAGCATCAAAACAAAAATTTCAAGTTAGAATATTTCCTAGTCAACTTCATAATGACCTCTAAAAACCAAATTAATAGTAAAAAATTATAATGAAGGTTGTTAGCATTAAATAGCGCACTGCCACAAGTTGTTAAAATTAATAAGAACATTAACACGATCCCTCAATTTATCTAACCTAGTAACTGGAGATTCGCGCAGTTTCAACTTATAACATAAATGGATTATAACTTTTTTTAATACAAAAATCTGTTAAAAACAGTAGATTGACTGGCAATTGGCTTAATCGTGTTTACGAGATTATCCTAAAAATGTGGATATTTGTTTGATCTGTTTGCGTGTTTCCTTATATGTAAGTTATAACTGAGAGTTTCAACGTATTATTAATTTGTTATGACGATGCCTTGCAATGTTTTATTTTAAACTAGAATTTACTAAAAAACGTCATAGATTTAGCTGTTGTAAATTAAATGTATGTTGTACAATGTATTTTGACGAATCACTGAAGATTATGTTTTATTTATATAGAGTAAAATACGAGTGATCAGATATAAACAGCAAATTTTAAAACTCTTGCGCAATTGACCGTTTGGGCACTAACTATACACACTCGTACAATTTTTTTTAAATACGGTACCATGATGGAATGGAAAAAAATGTTATATAATGTAGGTACACGTCTCTGTTTATACCTAGACAAAAATCCAACTGATTTTAAACTGTTCACTTTGTGGATTATAAAACATCAATGTATATCAAAATAATAATAATATTTTGGTAATATTGCAGAAATATAGTGACACTGCAAAAAAATCTATCAGCTGAGTGGCTGAGCCGGTTTGAGAGGTCATCACTTTCACGTACTATCCAGTGAGAAGTGATCAGTGAGAATCTGTTATACAATACGAAAATAAAAGTAATTTAAGTACTTTATAATAATATAAAATTGATATTGTAAAATAGTGGATTTTTAATAGTCCTAACCATTATATATCTAACACATTAATTCTATCATACAAAGTTTACTAATTTATTTATTTTATATTTTTCTCTGTATACTTTGATCTACTGATCATTATAATTATATTTCAGTTCCAAATTCCAACCAAACTAGAGAATTGTTTTAATTCCTGAACAAACCCAGAGCCTCCAGTGAAATGCGTCATGACACATACTTAGCTAGAGACACTAATAATGTCCGAGAGGCGAAAATTAAAACATTGTTCGACTTTCAATACAAAAGTAGATCTTCGGGACAGACGAAAATGTTCTTGCTCTGTTGCTCTCTTCTGTAATACTATGCATGTTTGAAACATGTTTCAGACTGGTAGTACAATGTGTTTTGAATATGGGCCACGATCGATGGGTATGAGACGAAACAAACTATGAAAAGGAGATATGTTACATTAAATATCCTCGTTCTAAGAAAACCAAACGGTGAAGTCGTGTGTTAGAGAACGTGAATTATGAATTTACAAGCAAGCGTTAATTGACTTTCGTTTGACCGATGCGTGACGAAAGACATAGACAAAATATTGTAATATATTTGTACGATCTGTTTCTGACGTGTATTTTTTATGAGAACAGAGGGCAAATGAGTAGGATAACCTAGGATAAGCGGTCCACCTATGGACACCCCTGGCCCTTGCAGGGTCCCGGGCCCATTGCCGGCCTTTTAGGGATAGGTACGCTCTTATTTTGAGAGACCCCAAGTTAAATTGATTTGGAAATACCTCCGCAGGCAGCTGATTCAACAGTGGTCGTCCGCTGCACAAAATATCTTTAAATATGCTCAATTTTGGAACGACAAAGATCGAGGTGATATCGTAAGCCCTCAAAAATGTCGACTGTGGCGCGGTAGTCCATCGGCACCGGTGTTCTCTTACCATATAGAAGACCCACCTGCACCGTTGTCTAATACTATAAAAAAAAAACATATACATACCTATATCTATTTTCATGCATCTTTAACCCACATTTCTTCCAATTTTTGCTTTTTTCCTCGTTTTATTAACTACTTTCCATTTCCTTAGAAATATAAACTATCATTCAAAACAATCCGTTGAGTGATTTCTAATCAATAATAAATCGTTTCTTTTTTATGGATTTTTATATCGAATTATCAAAGTTCCATGTATTTAAATATTTGATGATTCTTTACTCAGACGTAAACCACATCAAACATAAACCACAAAAATATTAAAATGATGAATCGCAACTGATAGCTTATCATTGACCGTAATAGACCTGTATAATTCGCAACTTCGTACGTAATTATACCTGTACCTAAATGTTTCTTAATTACTCTATAACATATTTGAACATTTTCATAGGTAATTGGCAAAGGCACTACGTATTTTATTAAATTCATCTCGTAATTAAAGTATTACCTAAGGTACAAATTAATTATAATATTGACTGATATTTTCCGTGTTTAACAACAGTCTACATAAATGTATTACAGCAAACGGTATTTTACATAGTGACGATGCCACTACTTTGATATCCACGTATTTACAAATAATATTATTGACATTGGACTATTTTACTCTTAGGTGTTCAATATATGAGTATTCAATATTTATATGAGTGCGGTCATTTCTATAATTAATTATAATATAAATCGTTAAATTTCAGCTTCGCCTTTTGACTGTTAAGACTGAAGAAGTAAGGAATAAAAACATTTCAACTTAATACGTAATATTTACTAAGTATGCAAATAAAACTACGCCCTGGTGCAGGCCGGTTCACCGTCTAAGAGTTACTTTGGAATGGACATTAGGTTTTTTCTTCTGGTGAAGCACCGCCTATCGCGAATTGCAAATATTCTTTGAATATAAACATATATACTTCCTCGTCGTAGACAATAGACAACATAAAACGAATAAAGCGTTTACGTGGTGATATTTTTAGTAATATAAATATCTTTGGGAAAAACTAATTATTTATTTTTTAGGCTTTTTATCACGGAAATCCTAATATAAATAGGAGAAATATAATCCAATTGAAAATTGCGATTAAAGATTGTTAATTATATTTAATTTAATAGTCAATTGATCTTTAATTAACTCTTTTGGCAATCTTGGACAATTAATGAAAATGAAAAAAAAATGTTTAAGAGGTATATTTTAAGGACTCACCTATTCTATAAAGGAAGCAAGGGAAGATGTCGCGTTTCAACTTTTTACTGCGACGCGACGCCCCAAAAATTTTGTTTTCAAAAAGTTTCTTTTGTCAAAATCACAAAATCCATTTTCACAAAAATAGCAACACTCACTCAAAAGATACTTTAAATATTCGAAATCGTAAATATTTGCACATATCTGTGCACGTGCGCACCGCCAAGAGGTTGTTTATCAACTAAATACACTTTGGGTGCGGCGTGAATGTGCTTTTCGATTTACAGCCGGTTTTCCGCTCGCAAGATGCAGGTGGATAATTCAAGATGTCCAGTATGCTGTTGACAATAAGTTTTTTTTGTAAGGTTTTATACTACACGTATAAAAAATGCAACTATCAACTATACATATGAAAATAAAACAGGACATAAAACTTTCAGTTTATGAGTTAAAGTTTAGATAGTTTTAGATCTTAAATAAATACATATTGTAATTTCCTAATATGTGTTTATTCATAAAAAAATAGTCATTGATAATTTATAATTTTTTTTTTTAATTTTCTGAACTTTTGTACTTTTTAATTATTGATATATTATGTAGACAGATTTAGATTTAATGATTGACAGAGAGAGAATATATTAATTCTAAGTAGTACTTAAATATCGACAGTTTTTATGTAACCAATCTATATAATCGTCTTACTTCATACGATTGTGTTAATTATAAATAAATCGCATTTTATATCACTTTATTAAACTTAATGAAAGGAAAATTAAATTACACAATAACTATATTTAAATAATAATCAAATTTAAGAATTTCAACACTTTCTAACAATAAAAAAAATCTCCCTTCGTCGTATCTCCCTCTGTACAGAACACCCACAACACCACCTCAGCGAGTTTCGGAATACTTGGCATCAACATTTCTAGTGATATTCAATTTCGCAGTCGTCTGGAAGAACAGATTAAATTAGCCTTCTTGAAGCTGAGAGTGCTCAATTGGGCACAGCAGTACCCACTTCCCTTCTGGCCACCGCTTGTAACTTTAATAAGCGCTTATTCGGCCTTTAAGGGAGTATTATACTTGCTCACACCTCTGGGCGGGAGCTCCCAAATATCAGCTTCTTCCTTTTGATCGCGTTCAGCATAGCTCCAATTGTTGACGATCAGATATTTTCCGATCAGCTTGACTCTTTGGTATTTCGTAGAGGTGATGGTTCGCTCAGCATTTTCTATCGCATTGGTCACGGGGAATGTTGGGAGGGGCTGTTTAGATTAATACTGCAACTGAATAGCGTTGCCAAAATTCAGTCTTGCATTTGTGCAAGACCAAGACCGCGACCGTCTAATTTTAGCTAGACAAAGCCTGACCGTATAAGACTTGAGCAAGCGTAAGACTAAGCCCACAAGACTCTCGCGCCTTGTAGCATTTATTTTAGTTTTTTTTTATTTTTGGATTTGCATTAAAACTTTAGACATTTACGACAGGAACGTTCCCCATGCGTGAAAGATTCATGGGCCCAGTTTTTGCATTCCATATTCATTTTAGTGCCTGATTTTGATCTCTTCACATTTTTCTTCGTCGTTCTAACTGCTTCACCTGCAACTAGTTTATCCTTTACGGAACTGTCGAATGCAATGTCAATGCTGATCACATGTACTTGAAGTAGAACATGGCATGGGATCTTCACTTCTTAAAATGCTAAGTATGAACTAGGACTAGTAGAAGTTGCTAATAGTCGATCTGTAATCTGACTGGGAAGATATTGAGTGTCCTGGAATATTTTAGTCTTTCTTTTATATAAATAGGCATACTGAAAATAAAATAAAAATTATATCAACAAATATTCATTTGCTCGACTGTTGTTTGATATTAAATTGAAAACGAGGACTTTTATTCAATCTCCTATCAAGAAGCAAATACACAGAAATGAGCTATCGAAACATACGTAATTTAAACTAAAATATAAAACCCTTATCAAAATATAGACATTGTAAAAAATCGTTAAAAACTTACTTTTCATCTTTTTTGTGACAAGGGACGCAGATCTTTAACAATTATACAACATATGTGATAGACACTAATTAACACAGCTTCGGGCGCAGGTAAAAGAGTACAAAGTGACCTTGTCAACTTTCTAATAGTTTTTAATTCCAATAAATCGGTCCTGTTTCAAATCCCCTCGGTGTCCCTTACTTATTAGCGCCAGACCAAGAGTGGCTAAGTCTTGCATTTGGGAAAGACTACAGTTAAATTTCGTCATCAAACATCGAAGCAGAATACAAAGTTTTATCATTAATACCTCGATGTTTGTCGTTCCACAACTGAGCGTTTTTAAGACATTTAGTACCGCGCATCACCACTCTGTAGAGTCGGCTACCAGCAGGAGTATTTCAGAATCAATAAACTTGGGAATCTTCAAGAAAATAGCGTATACATTCCTTAAAGGCCGGCAACGCACCCGCGGCTGCAAGAGCTAGAGATGTCCATGGGCGAAGGACCGCTTGCCCTAGGTGAGCCTCCCGTTCGTTTGCCACCGATTTTATAAAAAAAAAGTACTAAGATTACGTTACGAGTGGCACGATAGTCAAAGTTGTGCTCCCCATACAAAATTATCGTAGATCCGGAACTGCTTGAAACGTGCTAGTTAATAGCGAGACTAGCTACAGAGACTAGGCACACGTTTTTGGCACGTCATAGATCAAAAATTCATTACGCACTAAAAAACACAAGTATTATGTTGTTACCTATAATTAATAATTATGAATGTACGATTATCATTTTTTGTATTTATATTAAAAAGACTAAGGTAGTTATATCCTATACCAGGACTTCCCGAACTTATTTACACTATGAAGACCTATAGAATTGTTATTTTTTTTTTCGATGCCCGACATTTTTTCGATGCGACACCACAGAACTTTGCGACAAATAAGTAGTTTGGGAAGTCCTATATCCTTAAACGTATTTGACGAGCAAATACGAGTGACACTAGCTGCGTTATAACCCCATTGAATATTTAATCAATATCTCATATTTTTATATATTTTTAACGCAATATATACATGTGTACCTACTATGACTGTAATTTATATATATATATTGCGAAAAAAAAATTAGCAAGTCATTAGTGTTATTACTTATTAGATTATTTTCGTACTAATACATAATATATTTATATAAAACAATCATATCAATGGGCCGAAAATACATCGACGCTTCGCCTACCTATAGATTAAAAAGCATCAGCACTATAATTATAATTCAGTCTATGTATGATAACGACAATACTCTTAAACTGTCATTGTCTTACGACTATCAAAACAACCAAATGTAAAGTTTTTCTCATTATTAGAATTGGACAATATTTTGGATTTGAACTATAATAATGGCGGATCGTCTAACGCAATTGCAAGATACAATTAATCAGGTAAGTCTATAATTGACAATTAATAGTAAATGCAATGGCATTTACTTTTAAATGTAATTATCATAAAGTAATGAGGTAGTTTTTGCTCTAAATTATTTTGTTTCAGCAAGCTGAACATTTTTGTAATAGTATTGGAGTATTACAACAGTTCTCTACCCCAAGTAAATTTCCTGGCTTTGATCGCAGTGGGTCCCAAACACCTCAACAGCAGCAAAGTCAAGAAGACTACGCAGTGCTATTCGCCACTTTAATATCGCGCTGTGCTAAGGATATTGATACTCTTATTGAGTCATTACCTAGTGAAGAAAGTTCCACAGAACTTCAGGTACAAAGTTTAAGACGTTTGGAAGCAGAGAATAAAGAAGCCGCGGAGCAGTTAGAGGAGGTATATTGAATCTTTATTAATATATGTGCTCATTCATAACAGAGAAATATAATAGTTTGTCTTACTCTTATAATTGTCTATTATTGCTGGCTGTTTTGTTTATTTGCAGGTAGTGCGTCAAGGAGAAATACTGTTAGAAAAGATTCAAGGTGCCCTTAGTGATATTGCACAGTGCCAGCTGGACATGCAAAACCCAGCTCTTATTTTAGAAAAAGATCTAAAACCACAGTTATAGGAAAGAAAATATGATGGTTGGTACCGTCAATGTTAGGCATGCCTTTTTAAAGTTCATTTAATATTATTAAATTAAAGATATCAGTTAATGCAAATTGAATTACAATAATAAAACAACAGAAATAATACAATTCTCATTTAATAAGCACTGGAACTTATTTTATAGATGGACTAAAATATCTCAATTTGATAAGTAAGGAATTTTTTAAAAGATTTTATAAATACTTAAACATTTGATAGCACAACAAAATAAATACAGTCAAACCTGGATAAGCGAGAGTTGAAGGGAGCACAATCTCATTCTTCCTTATAGAGGTTTCTTACTAACCTGAGTTTCTCACTAATGTACACATGTACAATGTCTACATGGGTAACATTTCTCTCTTATAGAGGTACACAGCAATTAAAAGTACTTACATGTCAAAGAAAGTGTGATTGTAGTAAATATGCACAACATATAAGTACTTCATAAGGATTGGTATAAAGATGCTTATGAAAATAAAACAAAAATTCATGCACTATGAAATTTTATTTTATTTACAACTTAATAGAATAAATGAATAAAGCTTGACTGATTCTTATAGAGGTATAAATAAGTAGCAGTCTCACTTATGGAGGTCCATGAGGGAAAAATAACTCTTACAGAGGTTTCTATTTCTTGCTAATAGAGGTTTAAAGATCTTAAAATGACAAGTCTTGGCTATTACTCTCACTTCAACTCTACAATTTTCTCACTTATTCAGGTTTGACTCTAATAGCTTATGACTAGTTATAAAAGATTATAAGTTAAATATTTCACTTTAATAATATTTAAGAGTCTGAGTTATAATTGTAATTAAAGAAAATATTCAAACATTATATATTTAGTTTATTCCTACTTATTACATCAAATGTTGGTTATGAGTATGTTAATACTCATATAGCAAATAGTTATATTTGCTAAGTGTATTTATGAAGAAGTTTTCCATTAAATACAGTAATATTTTATGTATAAATAATAGACGAGTGCTAATATTGTTTTAGATTACATATTTTCTGTGTTCATACTTGACTAAAAACAAAGATAAGCTTTATTATTTTGTTCAAAGCTAAATTAAGATTAGTAAGAAACAAAAAGATACTTATAATAGGTACATAATATGCTTGCTTTAAGATAAATAATACTTAAAATAAAGAACAATTATTTAAGAATTGTCTAAGAACTATATAAACTTACGCCTAATTATTGCATGATTACACTCAAAAATTCAGTTTAAATAGATCTATAGTTATTAATAAAAAAGTAACAATAAAATTTTAATATGAGGATATAAAACAGCACAAGTTTCATTTTAAACATAGCATTATTTAATAAATATATGACAGTGGACTTAATTTTTAGCTTAGTTCTCTTGTAGAAACCACTGGATTCGAGACAATTAATCAGGTCTTTCAATGAATACTTCACAAAATTCATGTGTTTGTAGCAAATTGTAATTTGACGTTTAAAAATGTAAGAATCTGATTATGTACCTAGATAATATCATCTGTTTCATTATAATTAATTTTTAAGTATGTGATTATTTGTCTTTTCTTTTATTATTTATTATTCATCCAAATCCACACTAGAGTAAATATTAAATAGGATCCATGTTTCTAATGTTGAAAAAACAACTGACTAGAAAATACATTATATAAATAAAGATCAACTTTATCAGACCTACATTCAGAACACAACTATTACAGTAAAACTAAATATTTATTGTGCCAAAACTCCAAAAACTTTTCTTAAGTGAGACTCAGCAGGGAGAGCCAATGCCCATTTGCGTAAACCTACCAATAATACTGAAGAAAGAACTAAGGCTGCACCACAAATAGAATATTTACTTGGAATTTCATCAAAAAACATAACTTGCCATAGAAATGCAAACACAATATCTGCAGACCTAGCAATAGCAAGAGGTCCTGCCTGCTCCATCTGCAGTGACATTGTTAGAAGAATTTGTCCTAAATAACTAAATAAAGCTAGACATACAACTAAAAGTCTTTCAGAGCCACAATTTGGCATACATAAAGTACCAAATACAATTGAAATAAATAATGTTTGCAGTATTGCAATAGCACCAAAATTTGTCATTATCACTGAGAAATGTAAGCCTTTAAGTACTCTTAACAGTACATATGCATTAGCTCCAAATATTGTAGAAACAAATGCTGCAATGGCACCTAGTAGACTATTATAATTTTCATTGCTCTGAACTTTTTCATGTCCAAATATAAAAGGAGGGTGAGTGATTAATATAACACCAACAAGGGTTAAAATAACAGAAATAGTATTCCAAATACCACATGGCTCTTTCAAAAATACTCGAGCAAACAATGCAACAAACACAGGTACTGAGAAAACTATCACTGATGCATCTGCTAATGGCATATTTCGAAATGCATAGAAACTTAACATTAATCCAATAGTTCCAACAATCGACCGTAATACAAGTAATAATCGCTTACCTTGCGGAAATACTGGTTGTTCAGTTAAAATAACAATAGGCACCGTTGGCAATAAAACCCCAACAAAACGAAACATAGCAAGCTGAACAGGGTCTATGTTAATTAAACTTTTCACTATAACCGAACATAATGAAAAAAAAAGTGAGGATAAAGTGGCCAAGAGTAAACCAATGTATGGACATCTCTTTATCAAGGGTCGTTTATTTTCAAGAAGATTTGGTAAGGTTTCATCACTGCCAACCGATAAATCTACAAGATGCTGTAGTTCTAAATGCTCAGGCATAGCTTTTAATCTGTAACAATTTCAATTTATAAATTAAGAGTACTTTGTATAAACTTACAACTCTCAATTATAAAAATGTTACGTACCCAGGTCGTGAGCCTGAAGAGTTTTTAAGTTATTCGTTTGTTACTTTTGCTTCATATTATCAAAATTGTACAAGTCTAAATTGGTTCATTATTTTATTGAAAAAGTAATCACTCTTTCAATACACCAACTTCGATTTGACCATTTATTTTTTCAATTAGAATAGATTTATCATTGTCAGAAATTGTAAACATTAAAAAACAGTCTGTATCTGTGGTTAACAGTCACCACATGCTTTTCGCCACTGATATTCATAATCCATCTAAATTAATAAATTCTGATTAACTAATTAATAAAAAAGATTTAAGATTAATCAATCAAAACCTTTTGCCATGAAAACTACACAGCTACATTATATTATTTCAATCTTTTAATATGTTCAAACTCAAAAGATTTACTTAAGATAGATTAGATTAACTAATATATAAAAGATTCACCAACGCGTCTGCAACTCAGATGGGTTAAGGCATGTCTATGAGCATTGGAAAAGTTATAAAAATGCTTTTTTTTTAATGACTAACCGCTGTCGGCGTTTGGCCTCAACAGCTTCTCGCGGACTTTTGGGGCGATCCGAATGCGAACACTACCACTTTTTTATGACTCTAGAAATATTCGTTCCGTTATGGATTTTTTTAGTAATGACTAACGCTGTTGGTATAAGGCCTTCACAAATTCTCGCGGACTTTTGGGCAAGAATTTGGTTTGTACCGAGACTAGCACAAAGGCGTCTCTTGCGAGACATGAACCTTGGCTTGGGCCGTAGCCGGAACGTTCAGAAGTTCACCGGGGTCCTTATACAGAACTCTACCATCTGATTTCTTTTTATCCTCTATGGAGGCTAACAGCTCTTTGTTTGCTTGGGTGATTCGATCATCCGGATC
>DWCF01003345.1:0-19960 GCA_018230265.1 Delias oraia
CGCCCTTTCGAGTACAGCAGATGTTCTGCGATCACCAACCCACCTGCCAAGCGTGGTGATTAAGGCAAATAACCCCCCTATTTGGGGGAGGCCTGTGTCCAGTAGTTGACTTGAATGGGCTGATGATGATGATGATGAATTAAAGATATAATAATATATGATTCTTATGCTCATATATATGTTTATACTTCGTGTTTTTGTTCTCTTTAAAGAAAGAACAATAAACACAATAAAAACATAATAAAAAACAGGAATGTAATAATTTTAAAATCTCTCACGCTTCATTCCACAAAAAACGACATTTATCAAATATTTTTACTCACTAAAATTCTTCATAATTTGTGAGAAGTATGATTTAATGCCTAAATACTTTATTGAGTTTATTTATGTAACCAGTTATCAGTGGTTAAATGATTAAATAAGGCCCCATCGGGATTTTAAATGATTCCCCATCCAGAATAAGTAGCTAGCCACAAGAATTGAAATATATTTCATCGTAAATATCTCGTTCCCGATCTCATTACACTGGAAGAGGTCTCGCAGGCTGCTTGTGTAGTAAAGTTTATTATGACAGAATCTGACGAAAAGTTGATAAAGGTAAGTTGTGTGAATGCAGTACTAGGTTTAAGGTTGTAATTTATGATAGCTACGTATGTTATTTTTAGTTGTGCAATGTTTCGGTACAGTATTAATCAGATTATATCTAATTGCATGACATTAAGATGCAAACAATTTTCTTTTTTATAAATATTATATACAATCAGAAAGACTGATATTATGATAATATTGAATAAATATAATTCCTTATTTTGTTATCAATTTGGTCAATTAGTTTATTTTTTGTGCAAATTCAATGACTTTAGGAATATTACTATTACAAAAACTATAAAGCTATAATTTATCAAGAAAATATTGACCTAATATTTTAATATTAAACATATAAAGGATTATAAATATGTTAAATAATTTATAATTGACAAATTTAAATACAGAAACGACTGACTCACGTTAGTACTTCTCTTAATAAATTGCGTATAAGAAGCGATCCATGTCTATGTCTTCTTACGACTTATCTATTGTCCTATTGATAGGAAAAGAAAGGTCTGTTGTGAATCGGCTTACCACTCACCTTGAAGTTATCAAGATGGTTGCAGCGGCAATTATATTTCTACTGCCCTCATGTCAATTGTCATGTCATATTAATTGATCCGTTGGTAGATAGCGCTCAATGTAGGACCTGATAGATCTACAATGCCAAGTGTACGTAAAAGAAACTATTAACATACTATTCTTATTATAATTATTCACGTAATTTTTTAATGTACAATGATTATATTATATTTATACGATATGTCATAACAAACTTTGGTATTTTCTTCTCTCCTAATTAGTATATTTACATGTATCATTTAGTATTTTCGTCTCTGTTTGACACCCGTCAAATATTTCACCCGTGGAACAGCCATGTTGAACTAATTAGGCCAGCCGAAGTAATACCACGGGCTCACTGAATACTCAGCGTGAAATGAGGGTTGTATTTGAAACGGTACCTTTACTGTCTTTCGCTGAGTGATTGAGGATATCGGAGGCCCATAAAGAATGCTCTTGAAGCGTCGTAAAAAGCCGGTAACACTACCAATTCGCGGACTATAGTGCGGTTGTTCATGGACGATGATGTTCTCTGTACTATACAGAGACCTGCTCCGTAAATACCAATGGTAGAATTAGAACGAAAATATAATCAAATCCCTTTAAATATTAAACATGCGTCAGGATCTCGAAACAAACAAGCGAGAAAGTAAATTTTTATTACAATAAAGTAGATGTATTTTTAAATTCCGTGATTGATAGATCTTGTATACATCCCACGTATGAAACCACGCCTTAGTCTTGGTAAAACAGAGTATTAACTCAGTTGAGTTTTCTAATACATTTTATTAAAAACATTTCATATATAACAGATAAAACTTATCCAGTTATGTAAAACTAAAAAAAGAAACCAATGAATTAGTAAGTAAATTTTGAAACGTCATGACCAAATTGAAATATGAATATATAGCCAATTTTTGTAGCATACAATGCATAAAAAAACAGGTGACGATCACGCGCATAAAATGAAAACAAACAATCATAAAGGTGACCTTTGAGTTGCATAGTTTACAATTGAAAACGCAACGCTCTGTGAACCGCCTCGACTGAAATAGACTGAAAATAAACCCATTAAAACCATTCCTATGGATCGAACCAGAATATACACTATTAAACTATTTATTTCATTTTAAAACACAAATTCATCCTGTATGGAAAACTAACGTAATAAAATAAAATAAATTAAAAAGAAATGTTTGTTAACAAGAAGGCTTATAAAACTTTCAGTACTACATCATCATCATCAGCCTATTCACGTCCATTGCTGGACTTAGGCCTCACCCAAGCATTGGGGGTTATTATGCCTTAATCACCACGCTTGGCAGGCGGGTTGGTGATCGCATAACATCTGCTGTACTCGAAAGGGCGCTGCTGCACACCCTCCGGTGAAGTGTCCTTTAGTCGTCTCTTACGACATCCCATTAGGAAGACTGGGAGTGGTACTATTCTGGTCCGGCAACCACACTTCATAACTGTAGTTAATCAAAATTGAGAGGTGCAATAAATCTAATTTAAGTAGGTCATTTCCATCTTAATATTTTTTTAAATTCTAAAACCTCTCTTTAACTATTCACATATGCACCGACATGCCTTGCTCTAGGCGTATCGTAAAGCATGGTTATAGTTTGCTAACTTCCGACAACTCAATTTGCTTCTAAGTGCTTTTTATATTTATATAAGCTATATGTTATAAGTTATATGTACCTAAGACTTTAGTAAGTGGGTCAATATCTGAGATCAACACGTAATAAATTTAAAATAAAAATTAGTACAGTCTATAGTAATAATGTTCTAGGTTTTTTATTGGAAATGGTGTCAAACGAGCAGGAGGCTCACCCAGGGTATGCGGTCCTCCGCACATCTACACCTCTAGCCCTTGCATAGCCACGGGTGTGTAGTCGGCCTTTAAGGAATTTGTACGCTCTTTTATTGAAGATCCCCAAGTCGTATTAGTTTAGACTTTTTAGCGGTGAAAGTGCAAACTTGTGTTTTCTTGTGGTCAAATTGGACTAAGCTTAGTTGACCCCAGTCCTCCAGTTTGTTCCTGTACTGGGTAATTTCGTCTTGATTTGATGGCACGGCCCGTATAAAATGCGTCTACAGTAATACCGTCCGCATAGCAACGAAAATTGCTAAGGTGAACCAGATAATTTATGTTTAACAAACACGGTCGGAGATTGTTCATGGTCTTGCGGCAATTAGCATTCACAGAGTAAAGATCAAAACATGCTCCATCCACGACGATTTTAATGCTCCGATCTGTTAGAAAGCTGAAAATCCAGGTGCAAAATTTCTCACGAAACTAGTACGATGGAAATTTAGCAATTAGCGCTTTATGCCACACGCGATTGTTTTCAAAGAGATTAAGAATTTTTGAACACTGTTTTGTTATTGTTTAAAATGACATAAAGAGCTTATTTGTAATCAAATCAATTGATAGGTAGATTTAGAAATTTTAGAATTTAGGTAGATATAGAAATCACGCTATTCTAAGCAATACAGACGTAAGCTACAACAACACAGCTACCAAGTTTAGATAGCAACATATAACATTTCTGTATTAAATTAATAAATTTTATAATTCTGTTGTACATTTTGAAAATCGTCTTATAAAATATTTATTAACTACTAGAGCTGAATAACATATTTAACTACATATATTAAATAAAGTTCAAACTAGGTAAATTTCTCTGTTGCTTAATTTTTTTTTATAGTATAGCAGAGAAAGGGGCAGGTGGGTCTCCTATATGGTAAGGGAACACTTTCGCCCATGGACAACTGCGCCACAGCCCGCACATTGGTTGTGTTGCCGGCTTTTATTGAATTTGTTCGTCCGCATATGCTTCAGCATGGCTCTCCCACGGGTGTGACAGTATTAAGACACTCGCCTGGCTACTGTCAAGCCCTTTCAGAAACCGAATAAAAATTATAAATTAAATTATAATTTTAGTTCTCCCGACCGGGATTTAAAGCCGATACCTTTCGCTTTTTGGTAGTCCAATAGGACTAGTTTAATGGTTTAATAAACCACTTGGCTACGAGGCTCTCAAAATGTCATAAAATGTCCTTTAAAATTCTTCACTATGTAATTAATTTGTTTCAGAAATATGTCGTCAGTACTGACCGGAGTGGTGATATCCATGTGCATGTGCAGGTATGCTTATAATAACAGTTTTATTTCTTTTTTATTGCGATTTCTTGCGCAGCTATGTCATGTTTCCGTGGATTTTAAATACTTGTACAGAAAAATATAAATTTCTTATATTATATATCTGTATGTTCTTATGTTATGGTTTTGTAGTTTGTGGTGAATTGAAATTGTAAAAATTGTGATTTGGGAACGACTTGGTAATTCGAAACATTAAATGTCGTTTCTTTTATTGCAGAGAAACTCAGTTGTGTTTTACTGACTGTTGTTCTAAATCACTAAAGGCAAAATCAAGGCAAATATTTATTTTATCTTATGTATTATAATTGCTAAGGCTTTTATGTAATAGGTATTAGTTTCAAACGAAAAAGCGTTCAGTGATATTTCAACAGAGCTTTGAATAGGTTACAAGTGAAGATTTTAAATGTTATACGAATGTGGCATTTAGCGTTATGATGCCTTTTATATTATTTTTCCTGTAACAACAAAACAAAATGGAGGATTTTGTATTGAATTATTTAATTATGTGTTTTGTTGTGTGAATTATTGAATATGATAGCTTCTAATGCAATTCAGGTATAAATATTTATGTTTGGAAAGTCCACAAAGACTAGGTATATCACAGCAATGTTTTGGAATAATAAATTACATTATTTATAGTCCTACTTTAGAAGAGAGTCCTGCTAAGTGTCGCTAATAGTTATAAGGAAAACAATTCAATTTCATTTATCGTTTATTTATATATAACAACAGATGTATTTTAAAATAAAATTAATTTACATAACTTACGTATTTATTTATATTTTAGGAATATATCAATTTTTTAATACTTGTATTCCATCAATAGTTAATTCGACATAATTTTTTTTACACATGAAATAGCTATACATTTGAAGAGTACCAACTACTTTTCAAATAGATTTTTTATTTCATGCTTCTTAAGGGGCTTATTTCTCCGCATTATCAAGTAAGTAATTTGAACGATTGAGGTGCCCGTACGCGTAAACAATCAAATATGTTTTGCAGGCGCTTTAAATTTATAATAATATATATTTGCATCCACTTGTTGGACCATATTTACAGAACAGGTGGGTATCTTATATGGTAAAAGAACACTGCCGCCCATGGGCAACCGCGCCACAGTCTGCGCATTTGTTGTGTTGTCGGCTTTTTACGCTACTTAAGCGACTTTTTTAAGGGTCTCCGATATCCTCACTCACTAGCAAATCACAGTAGAGGCATCGTTTCACGTTGAGTATTCTGTGAGCTTAACATTTCAAACAATAATGTATAAACACTGAACTGAAGTTGAAAGATATTAATACATCTGCCAGCACGATTAATGACGTGTCAAAAGCTGTTGAGACATTGCTAAACGTTATTAAAAAAACATTTTTTTTTAATTTTTGGTTTTATTTCGCATAACTAAATAAGAATTTAGCTTCCTATAAATTAATTCAATAGTTTTTGTTTTTAGTCATAAATATAAACAAGAATCTTTACTACTTAGTAAACTTTAGTAAAAAATAATTAACTTTTCAGGGTGACCTAAGTCAACAAGACAAAAGATGCGTTTTTCTTACAGTCCACGATCTTGGAACGAATCGTAAGTTATATATAATTCAGTTATTAAAATATAATTTTCACGAAATCATCTTAATATATAGTTTTTTGTACGGTATAGCGGACAACGGAGCAGTTGAGTCTCCTATATGGTTAGAGAAAACCGCCGCCCATGAACAATCGCGCCACAGTCCACGCATTAGTTGTGTTGTAGGCTTTTTACGCCGATTAAGCGACATATCAAGGGCCACCGATATCCTCACTCACACAGCAAAATACAATACAAGTGCTGTTTCACACTGAATATTTTGTAAGCCGTGGTTTCCTTCAATTCACTTCGTTTCATTTCGGACGAGCCGGCACAATTTGTACGTCAGAATATGTTTCAGCATGGCTCTCCCACGGCTGCGAAAGTGTTAAGAAAGTGTTAAATATCGGCCTCTGTCAAGCCAGAAATTATTCTAATATCATATTTTATACATGTTATATACAATATATAATTTTTTACACGTGTAATATACAGTAATACCATTGCCTAGAATAGAATGCCTTGCATCATTGTAATTAACATTTGTCGTCATGGGTTCTAACTATAAAGTTACAAACTCAAGCGGTTGACATGTTATGGAAATAAGACATTTTATGCTTAGTGATAAAAGAATATCATCATCGTCATCATTTCAGCCGTAAGACTACTGGACATAGGCCTCCCCCTAAAAAACAAAACAAAAAAAAGCATAACAAAAAAAAACACAAAAAAACATAATAAAACTATATATGGAACTAGTATTTTATGTTTTACCATTAAGTATCTTTTTCTTCTTTAAGTCCGTATATATTCTTAGATATAGGTACTTAATTTTTGTTAAGCTATAAAGCAATATCTGTAATTTACCTATTTCATTTAAATAATTTGCCTCTGTGGGAGAATGAACTGAATTGTGTTTCCCACACTAAGCGGATATACAGGAGTTACCAAGTATAGCTTAGCATCGTTAAAACACCAAAGCTTAGCGTTATCTTATAAATACAATTATGTATTCAAAATATTTCCCTTGCTATATAACAAACTTCAATTATATCAATTATATGTTAGAATTACATTTAATTTTCAATTTTAATAAACCGTTAAGAAACCGTGCACTTTATACTATAATAACAAACACAGATCTGAAAATAACGATTGACATCTAAAACGTTTATGTTTTAGATACATCAATGGTTGACTTCGTGAATAGTCCCGCGATGTTAGAGATAAAGGACAGGTCGTGTTTCATTCATGTTGATGTACCAGGACACGAGGAGAACTCGCCAGATCTACCTGAATCGTAAGAAAATTAATAGAAAAATTAATAGAAATTATAGATTACTATAGTCAGACACAATATATGTAGATAATTTTTTTTGTAATAATATATTCTTAAGAAGTCATTTTGTGTATTTTATTATGTTTTCATGCAAAAGATGTTTTATTATCGTTTATAGTTTTAAACCTTAACTTTAAACCTTAACAAGTATGGATTATGCTGCTCGGAAAAAAATGCCCAGCTCTCTGTTTGGAAATTTACTAAAATTTTAAATAGTTACCGCACACTCTAAAATTTTATTTCTATTTTAGTTACCCGTTCCCATCTCTACAAACACTGGGTGAAGATATGGTCACAGTACTGGATTTCCTTCAGGTTCGGTACGCTGTCGGTCTTGGTGAAGGTGCAGGCGCTAACATATTAGCACGATGTGGTCAAGCGCATCCAAGGCGACTTCTAGGTACGTTAATGTAGTAAACCCTAAAACATCGAATTGTATGTTACCTTAATATTAAAGTTAGTCAACTACCCGTATATTTGAGATCACAAAAATAGATGAATGATTTAAGAGAAAGTATTTCACATTTCAAAGTTTTTTTAATTGTTTGATATATCAAAACCACCATAGTATTTTTATATATCTCACACACAATAAGAAACACTCAAAGCCTTCTGCTAGGAGTAAATTGTATAAGTGGCAAATAGGAGCTCTAAAAAATCAAATTGCTTCTAAAATGAATTTAAACTAATTAAAAGAAATTACAATTTAAAACTATAACTAAGACCAGTGAGTTTGTTTGTAGTATGAACAATACTAATGTATAATTAATGAATAAGCCTAAGGAAATATGCAAATGAAATCGAAAATGCAACATTCCAGTCAGAACAGCACGTGTAAGCCTGACATTAGGTCAATGCTTAATTACGGTGCTTCGTAAGGTAGCTTTATATAACATGTAATTTGAAGCAACATTGTAGATACTAAGATAATTCATTCATATTATCATTTATTATCATACTATTAATGAGCATTTCAAATCAAATTACAAATGATTGAATCAGAAATGAGAAGATCCGTAGACGAACTAAATTCACCGACATAACCAGCCGAATTAGCAAGCTAAAGCGGCAGGGCAGGCCACATTTCACGTAGAGCAGATGGGCGATGTGGCCGAAAAGTGTTAGAGTGGAGATCGCGGACTATCAAGCACAGCTTCCACCCACAAGGTGGACCAATGTCCACTTTGTCCAGCAGTGTACGTCCTATGGCTGAAATGATTATGATGACTTACAATCACTGACTGTCGCTAATTGAACCAACCGCATACGAATAAATACGTAACAAGTTCGTTAGACAATAATGTTTATAATATACATATTTTTCAGGCCTTATTTTGGTGAACTGCACTGCCTCGACGTCATCCGTGGCCGACGCGTTCCGTTCGCGCTTCTCACGCTGGCGTGGTGCCGACATATCTCAATCAGAGGAAGACTTCCTCATCTACCATAAGTTTGGACACGTGAGTTTTATACAACCAGAGATCCTACACTGTCGCTATCAGGTACTGCTCTTTTGTTACTAATTACATTAGTGGTGTTTGGATAGAATTAATTTAAGTTTTTTTATCTATATAAATGCCGTTACTTATATTGTATTCGAATGAACAGAATTAATTAAAATTAAAATGTCTCGTGAAGAACAAATGTTATTTTCGTTTTGTATACTAAAAGTCCAACAACTTTAAAGTATAAATAAAAACTTTAAAGTACAAGTTTAAATGTTTTTTTTTGTATATTATAACAAACATCCATCTGTATAATGTCGAACAAAGAAGAAAATGGTATTTATTACGATCATGACTATATATATGGTATTCTAGACGTATAGAGTGTTATAATGAATGAGGTCCAAACATCACTAATGAGTTTTTATGTTTATCATCTTAAGGCGAGAATCACGTTTCATTTAAAAACCTTTTAGTTTGTTACGAAGCATGTTCTTTCCTGCTTTTCTTTAAGTTTTGTTATTTTTAATATATGTTAACTTCAGTATTTATTTTTATTATTTAGATGCAAAAATAACACCGCCGCCCATAGACTGATCTGCATTCTGTGCTATGATTGTGTTAGGTTTTTAACGTCATTTAGTGGGCGTGCAGTATTCTCCATCAATCAGTCAAACACAGTATGAATAATTCTATTTTATGCTGGTGTGAGCTCATGGTTTCTCCCATGAGCTAAACAGGGTTAGGACTTTCGCCCGGCCAGTGACAAATCCTTGCAAATACAAAATATAATTTTAAATTAGAAATTACATTCGCACCAGGAATCAAACCCATGGCATCACGGTAGTTTACAAGAACGCTCGGAAACGAGGTTCTTGTTATTTAAAATTTTTCCAAAATTTTTTGTCCTATTAACGTAATAGCTGTTTTTAATGTATGTACCTAATGTTTATTCATCAAACAAGTATTACAACTTTGGAAGGTTTTGACCTTGATTTATTTAAATTAACACACATGAAACTTAGCCATACTTTTTCGTACTTTGAACACCATGTCGAGATAACCAGTGGTTGTGACCTTGGTTATAATTAATTGTTTGTTTCTCAATCCATATCTATTTTAAAAAATTCTAACTTTGTTGATTGCTATCATTATTTCATACTAGAGATATTTACCGTCAATTTCTTATGAAAGGTATTTCTATTTTTATCGTGGCTATATATTTTATACTAATATTTTTTTTTAATAGTTATTTTATACAATTAATTAACTTTCCATATTACAACCAATTTGCAAATAACATTAACTCATTTAAACTATTCGTAAAATAATATAACGATTTTGAAAATACAGTTCAGGTGTCTTTAAAATAATACATTCAAAAGCGACGAGAATAATATTATTAAAATATATTTCATAATTTGTATTCTAATTTGTCATTCAAAAAAGCTGGTTTTCTATTTATGATGAGTGAAGTTAGATATCATTCTAAATATAACAATTTTTCATCTATTTTATTTTATTTTTATTCTATAGTGGACAACGGAGCAGGTGGGTCTCCTATATGGTAAGAGAATCCCGCCGCCCATGAATAACCACGCATTGGTTGTGTTACCGGCTTTTTACGCCGCTTAAGCGGCACTTTTAAGGCCCTCCGATATCCTCAATAATTCTGCGAAACACAATATATGTACTATTTCACGCTGAGTATTCTGTGCCCGTGGTATCGCTTCGGACGAGCCTGCTCAATTGGTGCGTCAGCTAATACTTCAGCATGGGTCTCCCGCGGGTGCGACAGTTTTTAGATACTCGCTCGGCCCTTGCAGAGATTGGATATATTATAAATTAAATTATAATTACTGTCCAGACCGGGATTCGAACCCGATACTTCGTACTACTACTACTTCTCGCTACATGGTACACTTTTAAAACCTTTAAGTTACTAAGCTACTACGATTTTTTATTAAACCTGTAATATTAGTATGTAAGAATTATATTTTTGCATTTAGCAAATCTCCAGTGATGCCTGTGAGGCCGCTGAGAAGGAGAGAATGTTGGCTGAGTACCGATCCAGACTACGAGGCAACTTAAATACACACAATATTAAACAATTTGTACGCGCTTTTATTCAGTAAGTATTTTTTATGATACAGGAGCTGGTCGGTCTCCTATATAGTAAGAAAACATAGCCACCCTTGGAAAACTGCACCACAATCCGCGCTTTTATTGTGTTGGCGGCTTTTTACTCAGATATCACTCACTTACAACACAATACTAGTACCATTTCATGATAAGTATTCCGTGAGCCCATGGTATCAATTCGGAGAAGCTGGCCCAATTAGTATACGTCAGAATGGCTGTCCCACGGATGCGACGGTGTCTTAAATTTCACGCGGCCATTATTAAGCTCTTCCAAAACCCGAATAATTTTTTTTTTGTGCGGACTGGAATTCGAATCCTATACCTCTCGCTACGAGGTAGCATTGTAAAACCACATAGCTACAAGTAAGAATGATGAAGAATATAATGATAAGTAGAATGTTCTTATACTTTATATAAAAAACAATAAGTGACTTGAAACAGTGATTAGAAGACGTGTTTACCACTTTACTACTATAATTCAGATATAAATAACTGCTTATATCTGATTACAGTGGTCTTTCCAGTGACAATATAATTCGGTAATAGTGGTATATAGACAATCAAAATAATAATATGTACTTTAAGTCAACCACAACATTTATTATTAAAACTATTTACTTTTTGTATGCTATAGCGGACAACGGACTAGGTGGATCTTCTATATGCTAAAAGAATACCACCGCTCATGGAAAACTGCTCCGTTGTGTTGCCGGCTTTTTACGCCGGTTAAGCAGCAATGTTTAAGGGCTTCCAATATCCTCAGCAAAACATAGTAGAAGTACCATTTCAAGTACAACTATCATTTCAGGCTGAGTATTCAGTGAGCCCGTGGTAACACTTCGGACGAGGTGGTCCAATTAGTGCGTTTATTATTTAATTGATATAAAACGAATGCTTTCGCATTGTCATATATTTAATAGAAAATTAATAACTAAAGTTGATAATTTAAAAATTCACCGATTCGCTTTGCTTATAAAATAGTTTATTTCAGTCGTAAAGATCTAATCCTCCGAGGGTGCCGACCTGATATACTTCTCATCACGGGGATGCTGAGTCCATATGCCAGCGTTGTGGAAAAAATGTACAAAGAGCTTGACAAAGACAAAGTCACAATCCTCAAGATCGACAAAGTTGGTGACGTACTTGCTGAAGCTGTAAGTACTATCTATTAAATAACTAAATACATTTTTCAAGTTTATATATTATTATATAATTAAATAAATCGTTTTGCATAAAAAATCTACATGAAATTATAAATAAACTTCTTTTTTAGAGACTTAACTACAACTATTAGTAAAAAAATATATTATTTAATATTTTTATATTTATATACCAACAGTTAACATTGCATGCATTACTAGATATGTCAATATATTTAGTTAAGTCAAAGTAAAATCAAATTAAAACATTCTGATACACATTATATTATATTAGGTACTCTGAAAATGAATTAATAATGTTTTCAGTAAAGTTGTATATATTTTTGCACTCTTCTTGAGTAGAATCAAGGAATTTTGAAAAAATTACATAGATCTTCGCCAGGCTAGTTACGATTTTAATAAGAAATTATGTAGTAAATAAATTGTAACCAGATATTGAAGCACAATTGCTGTTATAAAAAAAATTGAATAAAATTAAACTAAATGTTAAATTTAAACTATACAATTGTTTTACTGATTAAACATGTGCATACATTACGTAGACGGCAATAATAATATCAATAATAAATCGGAGGTATATAAATAAGTTTAGATTTTTGATCATTTTAGCACCGGGAAGTATTTGTTCCCGTTTTGCGTTGGTTAGAACAAGTGTTTTTGTTTTACAGTATAGCAAAAGGAGCAGGTGGGTCTCCTATATAATAAGAACACCGCCGCCCATGAAAATCGAGCCACAGTCCGCGCATTGGTTGTGTTCCCGGCATGTTACGCCGCTTGAGCGGCACTTTTAAGGGCCTCCGATATCCTCATTCACTCCGCGAAACACATTACAAGTACTGTTTCACGCTGAGTATTCTGTGAGCCCGTGGTACCACTTCGTACGAGCCGGCCCAATTAGTGGCTCTCCCATGGCTGTAATGCTTGTTACGTATTAAGTTTACTTTATTGCTGTAGACATTAATATTTAAATTGAGGCACGGAGAAATTATAAATGAAGCATGTTTTACGTAGACTCATGCACAAATTTTGAATCAGGATTTTTAATTAATTACCTAATAATGAAAATAATTTTTATAACAGATTTTAGAATTTTAAGAACCTTTAAGCCGTAATGTTGTGGTGGTTTTGGAGCTACTTTAAAAAATATATTTATTAAGTTATACGATCTCACTACAAAAGTAATATTGTATAAAATATTTATTATTGCAGTAATAAATGAAATATCGGTATTACTATGTCGGATATTACTTAAGTGCATTGAAACGTAACGAAAAAACGTCAGTACGCGACTAAACCACGTGGTTAACCGGTCAAGAGTATGACCACTATCTCACAAGTGAAAGTAACAATTAAATAGTTTGATTACAAGAAATGTAATCAGATTCATATATTTTGTATGAATGATAGATTACCATATTAAAGAAAGAGTATTATTTTATACCCGCCTTCTACTTACGAGTCAGCTGTTACGCATTCAAGTTTGGACTGTCGACTGAGCGACAATGTTTGTCATAATTTATTTTATTTTTATTGCCACGCTCGTCACCATCATCGTTGGAATATGGCAGAAGTATACGAATGTAATGTGCAAATCAAAGAAAAATCTTGAAGGAAAAACCGCTATAGTGACAGGAGGTACAGCCGGTATGGGACTCAGAATAGCTACCGAATTTGCCAGCAGAGGTGCTAAAGTCATTGTCGCCTGCCCATTCATAGACGAAGGCACTCAAGGGCGAAAGTATATAATAGAAAGGACTGGAAACGAAAAAGTAATCTTTAAATTACTCGATTTATCATCTCTCTCCTCGATACGAAAATTCTCAACAGAAATACTCAGCAGTGAGGAGCGGTTGGATATGCTTATAAACAACGCTGGAGTGGGGATCGGAAACGATTTCCATACGAAAGATGGAATAGACTTCACCATGCAAGTAAACTATTTTGGTGCTTTTCTACTAACCTTGCTCTTACTTCCGTTGTTACTGAAAACAGGCAAATCGGAGGAACGTGCAAGAATTGTGAACGTATCATCTGTTCTCCATAACTTAGGCGTAGTAGACTTCACACATTTGAACAGTGTCAATTACTGGCATGGAATACAATGTTATGGTAATAGTAAATTGTGCTTAGTTTTGTTCGCTCATGAGTTAACAAAGAGATTAAAAAACCAGAATGTTGTGATAAACAGTGTGGATCCAGGAGCTGTCGGAACAAATATATTTAATTGTTGTGGATGGTTCTTTGGCGGTCTTATTACATTTTTCTTTAAGAACTTCTTCAAAACGCCTTGGGAGGGTGCTCAAACAACAATCCACGTTGCTTTAGACAAGAAAGCCGGACAAGTGAGCGGAGGGTTTTTTAAAAACTGTAAACTCAGCAAAGCTAAGCAGGCAGCGTATGATGACAACATTGCCCATCAGCTTTGGGAAGAATCAGTGCGTTTAGTGAAACTGGACAAAAATGAACTAGAACAGTGTTTCATATCGCTAAATTAATTTTTAACTATTAATAATGGTGAAAGTCTCATTAATAAATACTATAAAAATGTTGTAAATTTTTATGTTCAACAATGCGTAAATAATAAATATAATATTAAATTAATTATATTAATTTTTAACAAAGAATACCTTACAGTTTTTATGAACTTATTTTTATAAAATCAAGTTAAGTTAATTAAGTTTTCCAACAAATTCTCATATAGGTATGATATAATGAAATGATAATTTGTGACATGTTTACCTACCCAACAAAATAACATATTATATTACTCAATGATCGTTGTCATTAGGAATTTTATATGAAAGACATAAAATACCTAACCTACCCTACTTTGATTTTATATTCATATAAACAAATTCTTTTGTGAATGATGCAAACATCTCACAAAAAAACATTACAATTAAATGAATATTCAAGATTATGCCATTGTGAGACAGTTCCTTATAATAAGTTTTTATATATAAGATATGAAGTTAGAAATATATTATATTCATTGAGTCCTAGTCCCAGATATCAGAGAAAGTATATTTTGAAATAACAGTAGAGAAAATTAATTATAATTATACTATTTTAAACAATAGATTATTATTATGTATTTAAGTAGGTAAATATGTATAAGGAATTTATGCATCAAACGAATATTAACATAAACATAAACTTTGACCAAAAACGCAAATAAATAACAGACATATTTATAAATCGAAAAAAATTCAATTCATGGTCTTTTATTTAATTTTTGATTGACCTACTGAGTACAACGAAAGGTCATATGAATACGTTATACATACATCTTGAATAATATTTTAAACTTAAGTTACTTATTTTCTGAATTTTAACTTACACCTAAAACTTTTATCTATATCAGCTCGATATTTGTCGTTTCGTAACTAAGCGTTTTAAAGGGATTTTGTGCCGCAAATCACTGTTCTGTGCAGCTGCAGACAGCTGTCTGCAGAGGTATTTATAAGACAAAAAACCCGTAATAATTGTGTATTACGGGGCACCGCTGAAGCTAGGTGTATCCATGGACCATATCAGTGGATTACATATTCTTAACGACCATTTTATTCTGAGATTATATAAAAAATATGTTAAAATTTTAAATAGAATTATGTACTTTTATATTTCAGCCAGCTAAAGTCGCCCAGTCTCTCCTGCTGTTCTGTCAAGGTCAGGGTCTGCTGACGTCTCTCCCACCGCCTGGGGTTGAACGGCGAATGTCTCGAGCAATGTCCATGGAAGAGTATGACAAACCAAACATTAGGCGGCTATCGCTCACACCCAATGTATCCGAGTCACCGCCCAGGAAGATATAAATATTTAAAACACGATTTTGTTATTATATAAGTTAACAAGCCTATCTTGTCAAGCATGATAAAATTTCAATTATTAAATATTTTGCTAGAGTATTCAATGATAGTTGACTATTGTGAAGCTGTTGAGATTTTGAAGTGATTCTGCTAGAATTTGCAATTTTTCATATCAAAAACTAAGATTCAAATACTCAAATAGTCATTATTGTATTTTAATATAAAACGTTTTTAGCGTATCACTTCAGCTTGAACCTATATAAATTACTAAGTACGCCCAACTAATTTTGTTTTAAGTTTCCAAATAAAAACCGGCCAACCGTTTTCAAAATGTTTTTCAAAGTAATCCGTCGTTTTTATTTAAGAGAAATGTAAGTTGTTAAAGTATAAGAAATAAAACCATCTATTGAAACGTAAATAAAATTTTATAAACAGAAAACAATTTTTAAAAATTTTACAACACGATACAGACATACAAAACAATTACGCTTACAATATCAAGCATTTCCACGGCTCTTTTCATTGGTTACCCAACATTTCTCTGTCAAGCATGTGTCTCAAAATTTAAAACAAACAACTACCAAATGGTGGGAAACGTCGCAAGATCACTGGACAAAGAAATAAGAGGGAGTGACTATTTCACAAAGCCTTTCCGACTGACCGAGGTGCATATAAGATATCGCAACCTTTGCCAAAGTGTAAGGCCTACGCCTTACACGTTGGCCATGGCATTAAAAAACCGAGCCGGATATTGACTAGTTGAGCATCGCCCGACCTCGGCGGACATTTTTCGTACCTTTAATAAAATTTCAACATTGCTGCCATAATTAACATTAACCGAAGGGGCCGCGGTTTTGTAGCGTCCGCTTTGCCGTCGACGCTCACGCCAATTATTACGCTTGCAATATAACCTAGTTCTTACGTAGTCACCAAAACTCATTAGAAAGGCCTATACGGTGACAATGAATTTAAGATCAATGAACATAGACTATAGAATTTCTAAACTATAGTTACAAGCATAGAGGTGAAAAGCGGCGAGCGCGTGGAAGTGACGTCACAATCCCTCCTCAATGACGTCACAGCTCATCGTCACAACCGGGTGGCATATCCGACGTTTCGATTGCCACCTCATCGTAGTCCCGCTCGAGCGCCGCTAGATCTTCTCGTGCTTCTGTGAATTCGCCCTCTTCCATACCTTCACCGACGTACCTAGCGATGCAAAACAAATATTGCAGGTAAATAAATGGATGACCACTGTATCAGTCGTTGCCTTAACAGGACATGGTGGTTCATTTAATAAACATCTTTATGTTATAGGTTTTACAGAGCATGCATGAAGGAAGACGAAACAGCAGCTTATGTCTTTTTATTATGAGTTGCAGTATACAGGGCACAACACCTTGGAACTCTTGAGTTTAAAATTAAAATTACAAATTAAATTACGTTAAAATTTACATGAAATTCTTTTAATTTCAACAAGTCACGTAAACACATCTCGTTTACTCAAACTGTATAAAGTAACAGTACTAACCAATGCACAAAGGCCCGTTTGGAATACATTAGGTCGAACTTGTGGTCCAACTTGCCCCACGCCTCCGCAATGGCCGTGGTGTTGCTCAACATCGACGCGGCTCGCTTCACTTGCGCTAGGTCACCGCCTGCCACCACCGAAGGCGGCTGATAGTTTATCCCAACCTTGAATTTCATGGAGAAAATTACAAGCCTTCAACTTTTTGAATACCGCATTCTATAATAGAAAAATAATGCACATTGTCGAATGCAGAAGCTACTTAGTATGACGCAAGGTATAAACAGAGCAAATTATTTGTTAAGAAACATCAAATTATATGGTTGAAGCTCGTGTAATGTTTGCTTAACCATGCGATGTCACAAAAGTTAATGTTATATTGCCGCAAACTACAACATGGAATGTACAATATCAATAATAATGCTGTAAATATTCACAGACAAGTCACATAACTGTTAACACGTACTGCTGGTAATTACGAAGAAACTTTACTAAATATACCAGAAAAGACATTTTGTACTCTAAAATCTCACACACCTACATACTCTGCCTTGTTCCAAAACGGGTAAAAAAAGGATCTCGGGTTTATGACAAGAGATAAACATTGAACTAAAAAGTAAATTACTACTACTGCTACTACCCTACTAGAAAATTTCCCCACTACTCATTCTGAACAAAAAATTGTTACATTGAAATTACATTACATTACAATTGTTAAAATATAGCAACATGCAGCTGTACCAACCAGCGTTCTTGTTCAACCCAATGAATAAAGGCGAAGGCAAAGAAAAATTTACTTACTTTAAACCCAGTCGGACACCAGTCAACGAATCTAATGCCCGCTCTTCCCTTCATGGCCGCGATAGCCGCATTCACGTCCTTAGGAACCACATCCCCTCGATACAGAAGGCAGCAAGCCATGTACTTGCCGTCCCGCGGATCGCACTTAACCATCTGATTCTGAGGCTCAAAGAGTTCCGAGGTAATTTCTGACACTGACATCCCTTCGTGGTAAGCCTGTAATACAGACACCTAAAGTGATAATATTATTGTCTTTACTCTATGCTCTATTAATATTGATACAAATATCTAATTTTCTTTAATGGAATCTAAAAAGTTGTCTTTAGTTCATACCCTCCTAAGTAGTTCTAGTTAAGATAAACACTATTTTTATTGCTACACAGCCGAGGCTTGTAGAATCAAAGGCAGCTAAATCCAAAAAGTCAAATATTCAGGAAGCTAAAAAATCTACAACTTTGTTTAGGTAGCTACGATATTATATATTTTAGTACCAATTTTTTTTGTACGGGTGGGAGATGCATGCTGAAGCATATGCTAACGCACTAATTGAGCCGGCTCGTTCGAAGTGATACCATGGGCTCACAATATACCACGTGAAACGGTATTTATACCTTCTGTGTTTCGCAGAGTGAGGATCGGAGGCCCTTAAAAATGCTGCTTATGTGACGTAAAAAGCCGGTAACACAACCAATTCTCGGATTGTGGCGCAGTTGTCTATGAGCGGCGGTGTTCTTTTACCATACAGAAGACCCACCTGCTCCGTTGTCCGCTATACTATAAAAAAATAGTAAAGAATGTGAACATTACTAGTTATCTGAATCCTAATTATTCCCAGGTCTATGGCATTTAGCTTTCTCTGATACCAATATCGACTTTAAACCTCAGTTTTATAGGTTTTAGCTACATTTATTGATAAATTATGACCAACTGACTATGTGACGCCAAGGTTAAATCATTTTAAGATAATGTGGCGTTTAGTCGCCTTTGATTCTATAGGCTTCATTTAATAACTACTATGTAAATACATCAAATAGAAATTTGTTAAATAAATTTGTTTTTCGCACTCCTGACACACAAAAGCGAGCGATCGACCTATAACATTTTGACGACATTAATAGTTTCATGTTGTTACCTTGTCCGCAGAGACAACCGGCGCGTACGCAGCAAGAGGAAAGTGGATCCGAGGATATGGTACTAGGTTAGTCTGAAACTCAGTCAAATCCACATTCAGTGCACCATCGAACCGCAGCGATGCCGTGATTGACGATACCACCTAAAAGGGTAAAATTAGTTGTACCTAAGACCTCAGAACGCATCGAAATCTCCGTTTAGCGTACGAGAAATTCTTCTGTCAATGACCAATCATTTTTCTAGTCAAATGTGTTTTCTGAACTTTAATTATATTAAAAAAAGTTCATTATTAGATATTTATAGAAAAAGTATCTTTGTGTCTTCTACATGTTTTTTTGTTCAGAAATATGCAGTCGTTTGAAATATCTAATTATTTAATTACATACATTTTGTTTTTATTTTAGCTCAACTCTAGACCCACAAGCATTTTTAAATTGCATCTGATGTATTACCTACCAACCTCGAATGAAAACCAGCATCTAGCCGTTCATGCAAAATTAAAATTGGTCTTTATGGGATTAAAAGCTTTAGAATAGACACCCTTTGATATTTCAATGTCTCACATAAATACTTTGAGTAACAGATCACACCTGTGAGATGAGTCTGTTAAGATTAGCATAGGATGGCCTCTCAATTGAAAGACGCCGCCTGCAGATGTCGTAAATGGCTTCGTTATCAACCATGAAGTCGCAGTCAGAGTGGCCGATCGTGGCATGA
>DWCF01003346.1:0-19959 GCA_018230265.1 Delias oraia
ATTTGATAATAGAAAATAACGGTAACAAAGAAAAACAATAAAACGTTTTTTTATACATCTTTGAGCTTAAAATAAGAAAGAAAAAATATTTCAAAAATTCAAAAATATTTTGTCTTAATCAACTCCATTATCGTTTTTTTTATATTATAGCGGACAATGGAGCAGGTGGGTCTCTAATATGGTAAGTGAACACCACAGCCAATGAACGACCGCGCCACAGTCCGCGCATTGATTGTGTTGCTGGCTTTTTACTCCACTTAAACGGCATTGTTTTTAAGGCCTCCGACATCCTCACTCACTCTGCAAAACACATTACAAGTACCGTTTCACGTTGAGTATTCTATGAGGCCTTGGTATCACTTCGGACGAGCCGGCCCAATTTGTAAGCATATGCCTCAGCATGACTCTCTAACGAGTGAAAATATGGGTAAATGATTATTCTTATTTATTTATATTATTATAGCAGTTATAACCGATGTTTCTAAAGATCCGTGTATTTTTATTAAACGAAACATTTCTTGAACGCCTAGAATAACTTGTTGGCAAAACTTATATACATTTAAATAATATGAAATGAAATGAAGTATTTTTATTAAAAATGAATAAAAATGCACCTCGTTGTACGTCAAAATCAGCCTACCTGTGTTGCCAAACTAAGCCCATTGAGAAAAACCGGCGAAACTCAGTGTGTGTAATTTTTGTCTTCCGTGATGTACTTAAATAATAAAAAAAATTATCTCTGAAAATGTCTAGCATGAACATTTTATTTCCAAAGCGTGACATCATTTACAAAATTATTAAAACTACTGTATGATTTATCACATAAAGGTCCCTTAACAGTTTTTTTAATTCTTGATAAATTCATATATATTTTTTCGTACATACATCACATATAGATAATTCTTTATCAAAACAACGTATTACTTCGTATAGGAAATTGCATTATTTATTGTCATGGGCCGCGGATACGTTGCCGGCCTTTAAGAAAAAGGATTTACAAATTATATTATAAATTCCATTCAATCGCGGGATTGAACACGATATGGCGTCACGGTAGAATACAAAACCGTTTAGATACACAGCTCTTAAAATCTTTAGCCATTTCTTTTCTATATAGGAATGGTGATAGTATAGTTCAAAATCTATTGTTTGAACTTGCTATATTACGACCTTTGTGTTGATAAGTTACTTGTGAGCGTGACCTGTCATTTCAAAAGCAAAAAAGAAAAGAAAAGTAGTCACACTGTTAGAAATGTATACAACAAAATAGTTGTCTATGGAAGAACTTCGCTAGTGTGAATATGTATTTATTAAAATAGGATCATATAAATCGTATTATTTGCCATTTTCATATAACTAACGAATCTACATGTATAATCCCTATAACTGAGATACGAATTATTGCTTCTCTTTTTTATATTATAGCAGTAATAGAGCAGGTATCACCGTCACAATCAGCACCTTATGATATATCCACTCACTCAGCGAAACAGTATAAGAATTGTTTCATTCGTATCACTTCTAGGTTTGTTTTTTCACAACTGAGCTTTCACTCTCAATTTGTGCTTACTGCAGAGAGATAAACCAATACGACTTTGGGACGTTAAAAAAAAAGTACCTATCACTTTAAGGCCGGAAACGCACCCGCGTTTCTGAAAAGACTAGGGTTGTAGGATCATTTATTGTAGATGAGCCTTCTGCTTGTCATTGTTTCCAAAAAATAAATTGTTTCACGATGGTATTCTGTGAGCCTCTGATATGAGACAATTATTAAATATTAAAAAAGAACCCTTTTATTAATAAATATAATAAATATACACGTGAAACTTTAGTTTGTGTTATGCCAGATATCACGTGAATTTTTCATCAAATTACCTGCCACCTACATTGCTTTTTGACGCGTGTTTGCTACAAGAAACGTGTAAGGATGGCATAATAGTTTCTTACAAAGGCACGTGTATAATTTCGATTTGTTTTTCATTAAATGTAGGCAGAGCGACGCATTTATATTTTTTAGCTTAGCTGGACCACAAGTGTGTTGACGGGATATTTATTTTATTATAAAAATTTTACTAAGATATATTTATATATTGCTGACTTTTATTAGTAATTCAAAATTTTGTCATTAAAAAAGAATCTGACTTCACTTTTGTAAACTAAACAGCAGTGGCTGATGGTGAGTATGGATGGAGGTCCCCTTTCTTCATTTTTTTTTCTGGAAATGGCAAACGTGCCCGAGGCTCACATAGAGTAAGCGATCCTCAGTACATGGACACTCGTAGCCATTGTGGACCCGCGGGTGCATTGCTGGCATTTGAAGAATGTGTACGCTCTTTTATTAAAATTCCCCAAGCCCTAAAAAAAGCTCTGTTCTCGAACGACAAATGATAACGAGATGATAATGAAACGAGATGATATCGACAAAACTTTGTATTCTGCCTCAATGTTTAATGATGCTTATGAGCCTTCTGCTCGAATGCCTCAGTATTTTCATAGAAAGTAGTGGTTCATGTAACTTATTATTTATTTTAGACAGCCTAAGCGGTCTCATAAGCTTACTACGGAGCCATGTATTAAGTTCGATCCCCGGTCGAGCGAGTGAGCGAGTGTCCTAATACTCACTTACCCGTGGTAGAACCATACTGGAGCACTAATTGGGCAGGATCGCTTTATGTGATACTACAGGTTCACAGAACACCAGCCTACACATTACTTTGTACTGTTTGAATGAGTCAGTGTCAATGTCAGTGAGGATAATAGTGGGCCTTTAAATTATACCGCTTAACCGGCGTAAAGCCAGCGTGGATTGTGTAACAGTTGTCGAAGGGTGGTGGTGATCTCTTATCAACAAGGACCTCTGCTCCGTTACCTGCTGTGTCATCATCGTTATCATCAGCCTATAAGGTCCACTGCTGGACTTAGGCCTCCCCAATGACGTCCACCCATTACGATCTTGAGCGATCTGGGAGATGAGATCGTATTTCCATCGCGTGGCTGGACGTCCCTCTCTGCGTTTTCCGTTACGCGGTCGCCACTCGAGAACCTTTCTTCCTCATCGGTTGTCAGTTCGTCGAGCGATGTGGCCAGCCCATCGCCACTTCAACTTACTAATACCGCGGGCAATGTCGGTTACTTAGATTCTGTTGCGGATAATCACATTTCTGATTTTATCATGCAGCGAGACTCCGAGCATTGCCCTCTCCATAGCTCGCTGAGTGACTCTGAGCTTCTCCATCAAACCCATCGCAAGCGACCACGTTTCAGATCCGTATGTCACCACTGGCAACACGCACTGGTTTAAGCTGGCCTGCTTTGTAATTGACATTAATTACTACGAGTTAATTAATACATGATTACGAGATATTACTTTCCCAGCGGCCTACCAAGTTATTATTATTCGTGCATCGTAATTTCAATACGATTTTTAGCCATCAAGGTCCATGTTGCCCATTGAACTATTAGGTATTCCGGTGTACCGTCTACATTGCCACACCACTATGCAAAAATTTCCTACACCTATATAAAACATTGGGGCCCACATCGTGACGGCCGCATTTCATAACTAAAGGCCTACGCGAAGGATGGTCAAAATGTGTTTTCTAAAGGTAATTAAAATTTTTTTAACATTGTTTTTTAAAAAGATTGGGGTAAAACGCCACCCATGGACGCCCTTTACACCTGCTGAGCTGCAGATGCATTGTCGGTATAGCTACGCTCTTTATTTGAAATACCTCAGGTCATATTAGTGTACATTTGATACATTGGTTAGAAAATTTTACAGAGGTGAAAAGTGGTGCGCGGCTTCAGTCTCGTTCTAGACCTCGGTAGCGTTGCTGGCCTTTTACGGATAGCTACGCTTTTTTGTGAAGATCGCAGTGTCGTATAGGTTTGGAAACACCTTTGTAGCTGATTCTATACAGTGATAATGCCTTCTAAAGGGCTCAGTTGTGGAACGACAAACATTGAAGTGATATGAATGAAAGTTTTTATTTTTAGAATTTATCGTTTATTTTTATTGCAGATAACCTTACTCGTATTTCTATGCAAAGTGACGTATGGATCAGTGGTGCATGACTCCCAGCAACTGCCAGCTGGAGCCGCTCCAATTGTAACAGCAGCCAGTTCACAATACTTTGAGAGGATATTCAATCGTCTGGTGGCTGCTCCCGCATTGGAGCAAATTCCAGTCGCGTTACCACCACTGCCGCACGTGATACCAGCGTCCGCTGCACCACCAGTCGTGGTGGAGGCAACCAGGACTACACTGTTACAACCACCACGGACGACACCACAGAATCAACCCAATAACCCAAACGTAGCTATCGCTGTCGCTACAGCCAACGCAGCTGCACCGGTCGCAACAATCCTGTTACCACCATATCCATTTGGATTTCCACCTGGATATAACTTCATCCCACAACCCACCGCCAACTTCCCCGATCAAAACGAAGAACAATCTACAATACAGCCTTCAACAAAAACAATGAAAACAACAACACAGAGAGAACAAGAATCAACGACACCATTACCGTCAAACTTCGACGGTTTCGTTCAACCACTACCGTCAAACGATAGCCCTAACGTCTTTAGACAGTACGCACCACCGCAACAGATCCCACAACCACCACAACAGATCCCACAACCACCACAACAGATCCCACAACCACCACAACAGTTCCAACAACCCCAACGGCCGCACATTCCGACGCCGATAAAACTAAAGACAAAAGTTGAAGTGGTACCAGTTCCGTTGACGTACATTGCCCCACCACCGATGCTTCACCATCATCATCACCACCCACATCATAGTTTGAAGTTAAAAGTACCCATACATACGTACATACCAAAGACGAAGATAATAATCATAAGGCCTAAGTATGAAGCCTATCGGGTTATAAGAATCCCCCACGCGTATAGGGCAAAGCAAAGAGTGTACACTCAATCCAAACGGGAAATGGAGGCTTTGACTGTGCGACCAGTCAATCGGCCGTTCACAAAACCGCCACGATTGTAGGATTCCTAGGTTTAGCTAGCTCACTTGTTATTCAACACAGATTAAATAATTTTATAGTCAGAGTAAATACAGTATTTATATTTTTTAATGTTTTGTTTATTTTCCCTCAACAAAATTGAAAATTTTATCTTAATTAGCAATTAACATCTTAAAGGTTATTATGATCTTGAAAAAATCGACTCAAAACTCAAATATTAATAAAATTAATAGAATTATTTTATAAGTTTTTAAAAGTACAATCTTATGTTTATTTTCAAGATTCGATCCCCGGTCCAGATTAAAAGGTATAATTTATTCCCTTGAAATTATACTGCATATGTGGCGTAAAGATCCGTCAAAACAAACAAAGTTTCTACTACATTAATTCCCTTTAGATTATATCACAAAATATAAAATATATTAAAACACTTCAAAGTACTCATTCAGTCGTATAAATAATAATTAAATTTCAAGTTTTTTTTAATTATAAAAAAAACGCTTTACCAATTTCACTTGACACAATTTTCGCATCAAAGCACTAAAAAGAAAATTATTTCAAAAATTTAATTCCATATTAATATATTTAATTTCTAAAGCGTTTGAATAGCACAAAGGCTTACTTAAAAGTTAATTCACGTACAGAATAAAACTGCAGACAGTTTCACTTCACATTGAAAAGTTATGTATTCAAATATGATGATCCATAGTTATGATTTATTAATATCCAGTAGGAATCAACTTCCGGTCGTATGTTTCAAATTCCTGATTAGTTTCTGATATATATCATTAATTCGAAGATTTAAATGACATGCGTCAGAAACATATTCTACTTAATTTTTAAGGTATGACGGATCACCCATGGCGGATACCATCTTTCTGTAAATAAATGTGATAAAATTGTTAAGAGACATGTTTGTGATGAAGCATACTATAGTTTTAATGATTTTGTAAATGATGTCACGTCTTGGGAATAAGGTGTTCATACCAGGCCTTCTCAGAGATAATTTATTTGTAATATTTTTTATATTTTAAGTATCTCATGGAAGCAAACAATTACAGTCACTGAGTTTATTTAGCCGGTTTTTCTCAGTGGTCTTACCTCGGAACCGATGGTAAACTAATTTTGACGTTCACCGAGCTCCATTTTTGTATTTATATTTAATAACAATAGTTAATTTCATTTCAACGAAGCAGGTGGATCTCCTATATGGTAATGGTATGGTTGCCGGACTTTTACGCCGCTTAAGAGTCATAATTTCAAGAGTTTCCGAAATCCTCACTCACTCAGCAAAACAAAGTACAAGTACCATTTCATGCTGAGCATTCTGTGATGTTTTTTTTGTATTTCATCAAAAAAATTATGAATATATTATTAAAAAAATAATCGTCACAAACCTATGAATAGGGAAGAACTTTACGTATTGACGACCGCCACGCATTGATTGTGTTGAGGGCTTTTTACGTCGTTTAACCATCATTTTTAAGGGCCTCCGATATCTGCACTCGGCGAAAGACAGTAGAAGCATTGTTTCAAGTACAATTATCATTTCACGCTGAGAATTCTGTGAGCCCGTGGTATCACCTCGGAGGTACCGGCCCAATTAATGCGTTAGTATTTCAGCATGGCTCTCCTACGGGAAAATTCAAATTTCTTGAATTGACTTGCATTTCATGTCCAATATATATTTACGGGTATGTTTATGTGATGAAAAAGCCTTAAACATAATTATATGATAACGATACTCGACCTAATTTCTCTTTAATTACATACTGATGACTCAAAGATAGAGCTATCTCGTTTCAGAGCTTCTGTTGACAAAGGAGGCCAAACATTACTAACCTCATTTGCTTTCGTCCCATATTAAATTATTTTAAACTAGTTGATGATGTTAATCGATATTAAAGACTATTTATGGTAAAAAGATGAAAATTTAGGGTTTGAATTTTTTTAATACAACATCATAATTAAACTTAATGTTTTGTATGAGTAACTCTTTTCCACTTTGATTGTGTTGGCCACTTAAATAGCAAGCTATACTTCTCGTATCCTGAATCTCTGAGCCCGTGGTATCACTCCACTCCGTATTAAGCGACCTTATTAGTGCGTCAGTATGCATCAGCATGGCTCTCTTACGTAATAACTATGGTTTAAACTCTCGTACGGACACTATCACGCTCTATTCAGACCGAGGAATAAACCCAATATGCATGATATCACGTGCAAATGAAGGATACAAAGATTTATCTGTATTACCGCGTATTTGTCGTTCGACAACAGAGCGTTTTAAGGCACTTTGAACCGCGCACGACTACTCGGTGGAATCAGCTGCCTATGGAAGTATTTTGAAGCCGATACGACTTCGATCCCTAAAGGGCCACTTAAAAAGCCAATTTCGTGTTACGTTATATTAAACCAATCCGAATAATAGCCATACACTGAACGTATGCCCTAAATGCGTGCTCTGCCTTTAAGTGCGCAACGCAACAAATGTTGAAACCAAGGTGAATCCTATGTTAAATGTATAAAAGAGCTGTAATGTCACCAAAGAGTACACTTGAACTATTCCCAGCAAAATGATCGGAAAGGTACAGTTTTATTTAAAAGAGTTTTTATTTGAAACTGCGTTTAGAAACTGCATTTATTTGACATTTTAAATCTTGACAAAATAGTGTCTCTGATTGTTTTGGTTCAAATACGAATTTATATTGACCTGGTCCGATCCACAAATTGCCAGAAATTAATCAAAATGTAATAGTTTGAACATTTCCTTTACTTTCTCATAAGAGAACACCGTTACCGATGGACGACCGCGCCACAGTCCGTGCTTTGGTTATGTTGCTGGCTTTTTACGCCGGTTAAGCGTCACAATTACAAGGGCCTCTAATATTCTCACTCACTCTATTTTTATTGTATTATTTTATTGTTTACCTATTTCACCTAATTTTCTATTTGGTATCTGATATATTTAATGTTACAGATTGTCTTCCTCGCTGCCCTTGCTATCACCGCGGCTAAGCCAAGCGCTGTTATTGCCCCAGCACCATTGGTAGCCGCAGCAGCTCCTTTAGTAGCTGCACCAGCACCTTTAGTAGCAGCTCCAGCTCCATTCGTCACGGCATCCAGCTCGCAATACATCGCCCGGAACTACAATGGCCTATACTCTGCACCACTTGTAGCAGCACCAGCCCACGCCCCGGCTTTTGCTCCAGCCGCGAGAATTATCTCCCCATACGCACCATTGAGCTATGCATCTGCTCCAATTTTTGCTCTCAAATGAAGACTTATTGAATTAATAAACGATACGTAAAAGGCTTTTTTGATTTTTTTATTAGTGGACACGGCAGACGTCATCCTCCAAAAACGAGGAGACTGAACAGAGTTCAGATCTCGACTCCCCTTTCATCGGTCCAAGTGAGCCCAATTCAATCTGTTTTATGGTATAGCGGACAACGCAGCAGGTGGGTCTCCTATATGCTTAGAGAACACCACCGCCTATGTACAACCGCGCCAGACTCCGCGCATTGCTTGTGATTCCGGGTTTTTTTTTAATTAAGCGGTATTTTTATTTTTTATTTATTTTTTTGAGGATATCAGGGGGCCTTCCCCCTGATATTCTCACTCACTCAGAGAAACACAATAGAAGCACCGTTTCAAATACAACTACCATTTCAGGGTATTCTGTGAGCTCATGGTATCAGTTCTTCGGTATACATGCGTTATGAATCGACAGCAATCATGATGCAATTCACTAAACATTATCCTACTTTTATGTAATAGGATAAAGTTATGATATTAATCCAGTATGTTAGCTACCTCCATACCAAATATCATGAATATCTGTGTAGCTTTTCTAGCTATTTCTTAAACAACGTAAAAGCAATACAACTACATTGAATATTATAGTATCAAGTGATAATAATTGTGTTTATAACTTCAGTATTATGTAACAATAGAAAATAAAGCCTTGGCCACGAAGACTTAGAAGCGCTTCAAAGGAGACAATTATTACGAATATAGAATCTATTGTAGATATTGTTAAAATCGGTGTTTCGATTCTATTGACAAAATCATGATTTTATTTCGATACTATGTGTGAATTAAAGAATTATTCTAACATATAAATTTAATACGAGTATTACTTGTAACCACGTACCGGGAAGCGCAGAATGGGACGTCCCGCCACGGGATGTAAAGACGATCTCGTGAAGCTTCGCGGGCGGGCGGGACCGCTGGAGCCAGGTCGCTAAAGATCGCAATAGGTGGGCGTCTTTGGGGGAGGCCTATGTCCAGCAGTGGACTTGATAGCCTGATGATGATTATTACTTGTAAATATGAACTACTATCATTACATTATGAACAAGAAAAGAGCATTATAATTTAAATTAATGTCACGGTTGCCCCATGGACGGTAACGTCTTATCATCAGAGACGTCTTATCTTTTTATCATTAAATAATACAAAAAAATCTTGATAAAAATAGTGTAAATATTATAATTATTTTTTTTCTAGCTTTGATATTTTTTAGTAATTTTCTTGCGTACTTTAGTAAAATCTATGTATTTATATAAGGTTTCGCCTTTTCAGATATTAGCTGTTATAACATCTTTGTATGTCTTCACAATAAAAAATATTTAAACACCTAATTATTCTACCAATTAAAGAGAAGAAAATCTGTTAAAATGAGGTTATATTTTTAGCTGGATTATATCGTCGGCTACCGTGTCTACCAGCTGCTTCCACAGCTGTGACTCCTGGTTGTCGAAGGGCTGATGCTGTCTGCTTTTATCTTCAATATCTAAAATCTTCAATTTCTTTTCGGGCTAATTCCAAAGGCTACCCAACCATATGTTTACCCAGCGTTTTAGGTTGTAGCTGATATGGTAAAAACAGGACTCGCTGTAAGTGCAGTAGAGTCCGTTTTTAGAAGTAAATAGTGATTGATTATCCATGACAGAGCCATACTGAAGCATACACTGATGCATTAATTGGGTCTGCTCGTCCGAAGTGATACCACGTGCTCACAAATAATAGCCATGAAACTGTACTTATGCTGTTTCTCTGAGTGAGTGAGGATATCGGGGCCTTGTAACCGCTTAAACATAAAAATCTGGCAACACATCCAAAGCGTGACTGCGACGCGGTTGTGCATCGGCGGCGATGTTCTTTTACCAAATAGGAGATCCAACTGCTCGGACCATACCTTTAAAACGGTAGTGGCCCATAGCGTGGCTATTACAAAACCTTCAACCTACATCGGGTTATGCAAGCAACCCATCAATGGTCAAGTGCGTGACATATGGGCTTCACTCATTCGGTATGCGCGTGTCCTGTCGATGAAAAGTGAAACCTACACCTTTATAGACACGACGCTTACATCAAGTGGATCTATATAACGTCTCCTTGCACATGCCTTCATATACTTCCTCGTTATCACTTCACCGATCGACACACACATCATGTATTTCAAAATTGTAAGTGTTCACTCCTAGTAGTCCCTTAAAAACAATTGTTATGGCATCAAAAAGAGGGGTTTTGGATTGGTTTTACTAGTAGATTGCTCCTGCTAATCAAGAATAAATCAAAATTAAAAGTATTTCGTGAGGTATACGAGCAGAAGGCTCATCTAGGGTAGTACAATATCCATGGGCATCCTTAACGCCAGCTGAGCTATATTGCATTGTCATCAAGATGAAACGCAAATATTTCCGAAGAAAGTTGTTGAGTTAACCAGATATTCCTACACTTATACGTGTGTATAATAATTTGTAAAATTCTTGTTTCAGATAATTTCCATGGCAGCCTTCATAGCTAGCTGCAAAGCTAGCGGGCATATCTTACCACATGTTACAGCTGTTAAATCATTCCCAATAGTGCGTTATGCACCATTCTACAGCTTTCCATCGCCAGTGCGCTCTATACACGCTATATCGCCAGGTTTTCCAGCTGTCGCCTCATCGTTAGCAGCTGCGCCGATACTACCCCCACCGTTACCAGTACAAGTAGCTCCAGCACCTGTTTTCCCAGCTCCGTTACCACAAATTCCTGCCCCAATACCGTTAGCTGCACCAGTTCCTGCTCCGGTTCCGGTAGCCGCACCAATTCCTGCTCAGTTTCCGGTTGCCGCACCAATTCCTGCTCCATTTCCGGTAGCCGCACCACTTCCTGCCCCGATCCCGTTAGCTGCACCAGTTCCTGCTCCGGTGTTCTCCGCTCCGGCACCTGTATTTGCACATGCTTATCCAAGAATAGCGCCAATCCCCGCTCCTGTTTTCCCAAGAGCGTTACCAGTGGCGCCGTTCTCTCCTGTTCTCAGACCGGTTGCTCCAGCTTTAGCGCCAGCTCCAGCATATCCCTACAGCTTTGGTGCTCCAGTACTACCAGCACCTATAGTGAAGCAGTACGCATGGAAGTGATTCTAGTCTATAGTTATTTTAAGTGTTAATGTTTATAGTTTAATAGTTATTTTGTAATGAGGCTGTTTTTATACGATTTGAATAAATTACAACTTTAAAGAATATTTTTAATGTTTGCGTTATCATAATGTTCCATTTATTTATGAGTAGCGTGGATTATCTGTTAATTTATCGCGATTCCTGTTCCTATTTATATATGTTAGGTATAGCATTAGTATAGCAACAAGATTTTATTAGCTTGACCTTCTACAAAGCGATAAAGGCTGTTTAAGATAAAAGAATTCTGCAATTTAAAACAATGGATCCTGAATAAAAGCAATTATGCTTGCTATGAAAAATAATTTTGATTTGATATGTAACATGATCTATGAAAATAACATTATGCAAAAATAATTTTGGAAAACATGCTTTTTTAAATAAATAAATCAAAAATATCGCTTTTCATATAATAAATATATTTTTACAAAATTATCATATTATTACTATTTTACACTGAATTTAAATAGCTTTAAATTCTTTCCCTTAAATAAATAAACTCAAAAATAACGATATAAAAACTTTATTATATTTTAACATGTTACAAATTAAGGAAGTTCAGCTCATCAAATCTATCTCACAAAGGCTGGAGCCAAACCGAAAGGTGACCTTACAATTTGTGCTGAGTAAGGGTATGGCGCGGTGTAGGAAGCTAAGCTGCCAGGCAGAGCATATGGGGAGACATATGAGGCTGGGTAAGGCGCCACGTATGATGCATAGGGTAGGTTCACAGCTCGGCTCTCAATGTTAACCTGGGCGGCATATGGCGGGACATTGTCGGGCACTGCATGGGCGTAGCCAACTTGTGCGGGGGCTACTAATGGCGCTGCGATGGAAGCCACTCCTGTGACTCCACTGGCGTCAATGCTCGATGCTAATGTAGCGATGATCATAATCTGAAATAGAATTATTATTTAATTGTTTATTTTTCATTTATTTAATGGTGTAGCGGACAACGAAGCAGGTGCGTCTCCTATATGATAAGAGAACAATGCCGCCCATGAATAACCGCGTCACAGTCCGCGCATCGGTTGTATTGCTGTCCTTATATGCCGCTTAAGCGGTATTTTAAGGGTCTCCGACATCCTCAGTCACTCAACGAAATACAAGTACCGTTTTAAGTACAACTACTTTTCACTCTGAGTATTTTTTGAGCTCATTTCAGACGAGCTGATCCAATTAATGCGTTAGCTTATGCATCAGCATGGTTCTCCGGTGGGTATGATATTAATATAAATAATGTTAAACAATATTTTCCTGTGTCAGCTAGATTTACGGAACGAATTAACAAAAAGTAATGTAAAATATTTTTACAATTACAAAATAATTAAAAATATATATAATTGGCTATTTATAGACATTATAGGACAAAATAAATACAACTTACAGATTTGAATGAAAGCATTTTGATTGTGGATAGAACCTTCCTTAGCGCGAAAAGAATGTGTTGTGTGATGGACAGGAAAAAGTGAAGCCTTTTATATTTAGTTTGCGATTCAATTTACGTACGATTGGAAATAATTCAAGCATCGTGATCGGCCCACTGAGATTCTCCGAGGCACGTGCGGTGAAATGGTGTGCATTTTCTTTTGCAACTGTTATATGCATGAATTGTATGTTAAAAAATATTTATGACGTACCTTTTTTATGGTATAATGTAGTATCATCTATGGTGAAAGACGCCGTGCATGAAGAACAGGGCTGAGTGCGGGCATACTTTGATTGTAAGGCCCTTTGAGCGGTATAATATCACTGTCTCTGGTGTATTCACCCACTCCGCGGAACATAATGGTTGTGGCTTGGAATCCCTTTGCTCCCGGCTCAACTAATGCATCAGCATGTGCTTCTGCATGATTCTCTCACGGGTGTGATAGTGTTAAGACACTCACTCGGTCACTATCTGAACTAAGGTTAATACATACAAAACAAAATGTAACATGTCCGTACAAAGAAATATTTGGCAATAAGAATTCTAAGTGCCTCGTAGCTTAATGGTTTGAAAAGTGTACAATAAAGCGAGAAGTGTCGTGTTCGAATCCCGGTATGAATAGTTATAATTTAATTTATAATTTATTAGTATATTCTCTATAAGAACTTGACAGTGGCCGGTCGAGTATCTTAATACTGTCGCACCCATGGGAGAGCCATGCTAAAGCATATGCTGACGTACTAATTGGGCCGGGTCGTCCGAAGTGATACCACGGGCTCACAGAATACTCAGCGTGAAATGGTTCTTTTTACTAAGTTTCGCAGAGTGAGTGAGGATATCGAAGGCCCTTAAAAAGTGCGGCATGAGCGGCGTAAAAAGCCGCAACATAACCAATGCGCGAACTGTGGCGCGATTGATCATGGGCGGCGTTGTTCTCTTACCATATAGGAGCCCCACCTGCTCCGTTGTCTGCTATAAAATAATAATAAAAAAATTCGTGTTGATGATAAATTCTTTTGTGATTTTTGTTTTAGTTCGGCAAAACAGATATTGTACAATGATCGAGCGAAGAAATTGTTGGAAATGATATAATAGTATTCATTTAAATAAAGTTAATACGTTATTCAATAAGTTGTATGATGGGTGGGTATTTCCTCTAGTTTTGGATTCCTACTTTATGTCGTATGATTGGAGAAACGTATATCATTTTAACAGTTTTAATTTTTGGCGTTTATTTAAATAAAAAAATACACTCCGTTACTAAACTCGTGTTGGTTTTTGTTTTGGCTAAACAGAAATTATAACGCGTTCGTACGCAGACATTTTTGGATATTATATAAGCGATACGTCGAATTAGAATTCAGTCGTCGTCCGGGTCAAAACTCACTGCCAGCGCTTGGTAATACAAAGTGTATTGCCCAACCGACCGTTGGTATATATTGTGATTACAACCCAAAGAAAGCACAGTTCATCCTATTCTTCGACGCATTTGACTTGCAGTCACAAACCCCACAAAATGATCGCCAAATTCTTTGTGAGTGTTTCTTTTGAATCTAGAAATTTTATAATTCATTTTCGTTTGGATTAAATATACAATGAATATTAAAATGTATTTAGCAGAATTTTCTAAAGTAATTAAAAGCGAAATAATAAAAGCCTTCAAAAAAGGACTACTAGAAAATGTATTCATTAAACCCAAAGATATGCAGGTGCGTTACAGTTGTTAGGATTAAAATATATTCTAACTGCTGTTTCCAGGTTGTCCTTTCCCTCGCCGCCGTCTCCTCCGCTGGATTAGTGCCCCTAGCTGCTGCACCTGCTGCGTTAGTAGCACCAGCAGCAGGCTACGCAGTAGCACCATACGCAAGCTCCTACTCCGCTCATTCAGTGAACCACGCTGTCGCCGCCCCGGTGGTCGCTAATGCCCCATATGTTGCCGCCCCGGCATCAGCTGTAGTCGCTGCTTCACCATATGTGGCCGCCCCAGGTCCCGTCGTTGCTGCTTCACCATATGTTGCCGCCCCAGGTCCCGTGGTTCCTGCTTCACCCTATGTGGCCGCTCCAGCTCCTGTAGTAGCTGCCTCACCTTATGTGGCCGCTCCAGCTCCTTTCGCCCCCGTATCTCCATACCTATCAGCCAGATACCTGGCCTCCCCCTACAATCTTTAATTTGGTGTAATCATTGCCACGTGATTTGCTCAAACCTGTGTACATACATAAATTAAATACATAAACTGTTTACAAAAATCTTATATTATTACTTATCCTAATATTAGATCCCTAAATATGATAAAAAAGACAATTTAAAAAAATATCTCAAATAAAATACATTAGAGCATCTCATAAATTACTGCAATAACTAAAAATTCATCAAGGATAAGACGTTCTTCGAGTAATATATTGCCTTTTTTTGTGGTATAGCGAACATTGGAGCAGGTGGCTTCTCCTATAGGGAAATACAACGCCGGCGCCTATGGACGCGCCACAGTCCGCGCTTTGGTTGTATTGCTAATGTTGTAAATGGCGTAACTAATTTTTACATAAGGGACGATTGACCTTTTGACCTTCAAAACGAAAGAGCTAACACATGAAATACAATAAAAAGATTTCTTTTACGAAAGCATTCCTCAAAGGGAACAAGTGAAGCGAATGAAGATTTATACTTACCCCTTAATCCATATTATTTCCACAATAACATTTCTTGTCAATTCCGTAATGATTTATGATTGTCTGTTGGATCGGTCAAAGACATCGTATATATATATAGAAAATCGTTTGTATAAGATGTAATATTAGCTTGTAGTGATAGGTAGTAGATCAGATGACACAGTCAATCAGAACAAGTTATTATTCACAATGTCGATTTTAGAAATCACAAAGCCTTTATTCCTGGCTTTCTATGTTTCCATCAACGAAATTGCTCTGCATATTTCTGCAATCCCGCGTCTTAAGGTTTAAATATTTTTTCAGTCACGGTAATTTTTATACGCGTAAATATTTAAAATTAAAGGAAATTATATTGAATACTAATAAATATATATAAATTAGCTTTTTCGAATTTTAGCTATGCCGCGATTGGCGTCTATGTAATGTGAGGAAGTGTATAGATAAACTAAGAATAGATGCAGCTATTTTGAACATCGCACTTCGAGGCAGGATATAAATTTATCTATATCACCTCGATGATTGTCGTTCCACAATTGTGCATTTTTAAAGTCATTTTATGTCACGCACAACTTCTCTATAGAATCACCAGCCTGCAGAAGAATTTCAAAATCAATACGAGATCCTTGACGTCCACCCACACGGTGAACAGACGACCTTATAAAGGTCGCCGGAAGACGTTGGATGCAGGTCGCCTCCAACAGGTATTCATGGAGGTCGAAAAGCAAATGCCCATGGGCTAAGGATCGCGTATCCTTTGTAAGCCACCTGCTCGTTTGTCTCCGTTTACATGAAAAAAATTACTATTTACTTTATATAATCAGATTAACAAAATCTAGGGCACTATATTATTAATACTTTATGTCTTGTTAAGAGTAATTGAATTCAATCAATACGTATATCTCGCAAATCACGCAGAAATAAATTTTAGTTCACAAGATAGCAGCTGTATTATGTACAAAGATTGACACATATTGAGCAATTATTTTCATTTAATATATTACAAGCTAATCTTAGTGGCCCTCTGGTATTATTTGTATGAAAATAGGAAGGCAAAGCAGGAGATTCAGCTTGCATTCCTTCATGATATATGGGCTGAGCTCTGTAATGGTACATTATCGGCCATTTGTTAGAGGTCTCTAAGTCGTATTGATTTGTAAATATGTACACAAAATTTTACAGTGGTGATGCGCGGCATAATAACTTTAAAAACACTCATAAAACTAAATATAGTTTGAATATTAACCATAAATCGGACAAAAACTATGCAAAAAAGTATCAAATCTATTAATTCCTTAGTCTAGTCATATTGTATGTGGATTGGCATTAAAATGAGTTTATTATACGTAAAGAGTAAAGGTATAGTTGGAAAATTATAAAAATAATTTCATATTTAGGTACAGCCTGACGTAATATGTTACCTGTGTAAAAATAGCAATTAAAAGTATACGATGCTTATTTTTTTACGCTATAGCGAGCAGCGGAGCTGGCGAGTCTCCTATCGCGGATCAATCCGCGCTATAGTTGTGTTGACGGCTTTTTACGCCGTACAAACGGTATAATTTCTCGGGTCCGGTTAATGAACTCAGTTACTCAGTTAACGAAACACGTGGAGTTTCACGTTGGTATTCGGTGAGTCCGTGATGATGGACCGGTCCAATTTGTGCGTTACCCTTTGCCTCAACACGGCACTAATGCGGATAAACTTATAATATATAATAGTAACACTATATATATTAATATATTTTAATTACACCCAAGAGTTATGCTTTACTTAAATGTTTTTAATTCTGTCACTTTCTCTCTAATGAACATTTATTATTGCAAAAACTAGACAAAAACTTGAATTGTAACCAAGTACTATTTGAAAATATATTTACAAATTAACTTGAGAGACTTCGTTCTATGAAGTTATTGACGAATCATTGCTTTAGTTTATAATTTTAAATGTCCGTGGTAAAAAATACGCAATTGTAGGCGCCTAGCCGCTTAATAAAGAAAGAAAGCTTTCTCTGCTTTGTGGGGTACTTATTCGCAGGGGTGAGCGATTGCCTCTGGTTGTTCTCATTTAACTTTTTATTATTTTTAATAATTATTATTTAATTTTTAATTTATTTACTTTAAACAATGCTATGCTAATTCTCATTTTTTAATAAGCTATTTTAATGTGATACTTGTAGTAGACTACTACTGGTAGACCATATATTTCTTTTATTGTATTTGTTTTTACATGGGGGGCGCTAAAAACCGGCGGACAGATTACGGTAGGACAGATACAGAGCGCTAGTCCTTTTTAAACTTACCTTTACAATTATTGTGTATCCTCAGTTATTGTTTTTTTGTTTATATTGCATTGATAAGTTTTAAATAAATAAATAATTAGTGGACTGCAGACGTTGCGCATTATAAGTGCGTCAGCATATGCTTCAGCATGGCACTCCCACGTGGAGGCGTGTGGTTCAGTTGTCCCAGTTCAACCGTTCCTGATTAATAATAAAAAATAAAAATGTGTTGGAATCCTTGATTTAGTCTCTTTTTTATCATTAATTAAATATGGACCCATTATTGGTTAACCTTTAATTAATATTGGTAAACGATAATTTCTCGTCCGGCAACATTGCCAGTGTAAAAATGAAGGCTGTAATCTGATGTAATAAGCAACAAATATTACTAATGTCTTTAAAATACAAGGCAATATAGCACCTGGTAATACAACCCACGTTTCAAAATCCGTATTTATTTGAAAGGCAATGCAACTTTGAAGAATTTTAGCCGCGCCTATTAAATAATTTTTATGTTACAACTAAATATGGCGTTAATTCAGATATCATGCATACACGGCAGATTAAAATTAATATCCTGCAACAAAATTATCGAAGGATTTAAGAGAAAATTTTGAAAAAAAATCACAAAAAAACTTCAATCTCTTGCAAAAATACCAAAAGTGTTTCCAGTTCGTGTTTTCTCCAAAACAAATTTTTCCATGTCTTATGTTTGTTTAAAAGAAAAATGAATTCCGTAATGAATTCCGTTATCATATTTTTTTGTTCAAAATTTTAATGTTCTACTTTTTTGCTATCGCTACCATTACCTTACGTTATAGTCGACCTAGGCCCACTATCTGCTAGGGCTAAACTCATTTGTATTGAACATGTGGCTGACTACTATAAAAGCTCTAAGTTCGCTGTCCTAAGCACATTCGGTTTTTCCTTTATTCGCTTCGAGACACCCCATTCCAACTTCAAAATGTACAAACTGGTAAGAAATTTTAATAAACAATTATTCTATTTAAAGACATAATTTAGAGAAATAGTAAAACCTCTTTTTGTAATTTTCTTAACTATACAAGCTGTTCTTAATTTAAATTGGGGGCAGATTTTTTAAAACTTGATGATAAAGGTGGCCTATCAAATTTGACATGTTCAATGTCCATGTCTCTAAATTAATATTAAAGTATTAACATAAAATAGATTTTTTTTAATTTAATACAGTTTTTCTTTTTTAAATGTTTAGTGAAACTGAAACTTCACAAGAAAAAGTGAGCTTTCAAATTTAAATATGTTTCAAATTAAAAGTTAAAGAATCATTTATATAATAACTTTATTTTTTGCTAAAGTGTTAGTTTAAAATTGGAGCGGGACCAATTAAATTACAAAAATTAGTAAGGTTTCAGACAAATTTTGTTGCTTCTTTATAACACGATTGTTCTTAATTTAAAATAAGAGCGAAACCTTTTCATTAATTTGAAAAACGCGAGCCGTCAAATTTGATTTCTTTAATTTTTCAAAATAAAAATGAATTTTAAGATTCGTAGCCTAGCAGTCTAGTAAGTGCGAAGTACAGGGTTTGAACACCGGTATGGATAAAATGTTCAATTTATTCAGACTTTGAAAAGTCTTGACAGTAGCCAGGCAACTATAACATTATCTTATCCGTGGGAGAGCAATGCTGCAGCATATGCTGACATTGTGCACATTCGGGGTACCACAATACTATACCGCGAGCTCACAGAAAACCAGCGAGATACAGTTCTTTTACCCTTTTGCTGAGTGTGTGAGGATACAATTGTCCATGGTTGTAAACTCTTACCAAAGAAGAGACCCACCTCCATCGCCCACTAAAAATAGTTCTTAATTTAAAATCTAAGAGCCTTAATGAGCTATCTTATTTTGTAAACAAACTCTTTCGAAGCACAGACGACGAAAAATCTGTCGCCTTTATACAACACCAATCAATCTTCGTCATGTGAAACTGATACCGCCGTACGTTTTTACATGACTCTTACTGAACTTGACATTCGGCAATGGCGATGACCTTATAAGGTTAAGCTAACCGGTAGAGGTTTTAATGGCTTCTCAAGCAGGCTCTATATATAACTCAACTGTAAATATATACCCTTTTATTATGTATTCTCCTGTGTGAA
>DWCF01003347.1:0-19950 GCA_018230265.1 Delias oraia
GCCATCTGGCAAACTTATGTATACATTTTCTTCAATCTCCCCATACAAAAAAGCCCCAGTTACATCCATTTGGTAAATAGGTAATTTTAATTTAGTAATTACAATTGTAATTTAGTATTTAACAAGATACTCGTCTATCCTACTCTTGCTATTACATTGCACTGTCTTTATTTTAACAACTAGCTTATTGAAGTTGCTCCATTGCACAGCCTAACAAAACATTTTTTTTATAAATATATTTATTTCTAATATATAATAGTGTGTATGTAAAAGTTTATTTAATATTTAAAATGGTCTTAAAAATAAGTTTATATTATCAAAATCAAAAATCTAAGTTGCATCATAAATCTAAGTTTCGCCGCTACTTAATCGAATTAAATTACGTTATATCTGTCTCCGGGTATAGCTTACGGAAATCGCTGTTACAACGGTACGTGACGGAGTTGGATGCGGCCTGTTTACTCCGTATTTACTACTCTGTGTCTCCTGCAGCCTGGCATCACGTATTTTTTTATTCTATAGCGGACAACGGAGCAGGTGGGTCTCCTATATTTGGTAAGAGATCACTGCCGCCCATAAACAATCGCGCCACAGTCTGCGCATTGGTTGTATTGCCGGCTATTTATGTTGCTTAACCGTAACTTTTTAAAGGCCTTCGATATCCTTTCTTTATCTGCGAAACATAGTACAAGTACCGTTTCACACTAAGAACTCTGAGCCCGTGGTATCACTGCGGATAAGCCGTCCCGTTTATTGCGTCAGCATATGTTTCAGCATGACTCTTCCACTGGTGCAACAGTATTAAAGCATTTAAGTATTAAGCTATTACAAGCTTTACAAGGCAAGAAGACACAAGACAATCAATTGCAAAGGAGAGGCCTATGTCAAGCAGTGGGCTTGAATAGGCTGATGATGAGTGGTATAGATGGAAAGACAACCACTGGATCCAGATCCCTCAAGATCATAATAGGTGAGCGTCTTTGGGGGAGATCTATGTCCGGCAGTGGCTTGATAGGCTCATGATGATGATGAGTGGTATAGTTTAATGCTACATCTGCGGCCCTGCAAGGGCTAAGAGTGTCCATAGACGGAGGACAACCGTTTCTAGGTGAGTCTCCTGCTTGTTTGCCACTGTTTTAAAAAAAAATCTTATTCAATCAGCGATACTCAGTACCTACAAATATTTTTTTCCGCTATTCTATGAGCCTGTATCTCTTCGGACGAGAGAATTCAATAAATTTGTCAGCAAATGCATGGTTCTCCCATTATAGTAAATAAGCGACATTTTAAGAATATATTTATTTATTCGTACATGACAAAATATGTGAAATACAATAAAACATCTTGAAATGTTTAAATTTTTAACCCTGATTATATATAATAATAAAATTACATCATATGCGCTTGGATTTCACTGAATTTTATAAGAAAGTACTTTGTTCTCTAGCTCTGTTATTTGAATTAATTAATTATGTATTGGAATTCACTTTGATCCGCTCATTTTAATTAAATCGACGGAAATAATTATGATTGCCGGAACAATATAAATTTACTTATATATTTTTTATTGTTATATATCTATCATTTTCTAGATTACATTTTAAACGATGGCTGATAACAAATAAAAGCTCTAATAAGTTCAAGGCCGTTCATTATACTATTAATATACGTTGTTTGAATATTAATTTTGTTTATATCAGTTGAAATTAAACCAAACCTATTAAAATCAGGGCTCAAGTAATAATTGAACGGATTTTGGTCTAGAAAACCTCAGCCCCGTTTCGTGAGTATATAACTATAAAAAAGTAGGTCAGATGGTTGCGAAATCGTTGAGATATAACAAATCATACAGATTATATAATAGGTACTATCTATCTGCCAGAGCAACCTTCGATTTCGTAAAATATTCACAAAGTTTAATTGGATTCGTTCGATAGTTACCGCGAAAATATATTATTGATGGTTTCATGTGATGAAACTTTCGATCCGAATGTTTTTGATCAAACTATAATTGAGTTAATTCACTAGGTACCTCAATCGTGATGCTGGAATTGCTTTATCTTGGTTTAATTGCAACAGGAATAGAAGATAAATAGAGGTTATATAGACACAATAAAATTTAAATCAACTATGAGTAGTTTTGTGAACTTGAAAAGGCTTTTTTGATTAAAGAATTAGTCTAGCAAGTTATCATAGGCCTCGTGGAAAAGGCAATTTTCAAATCGCAAATAAAACTTAAAATTTACTTATCATAGTGATGTAAGTAGAGTCTTATGACGTTCTGTGTAGGTTACGATTAAGTCAACCGCTTTGTTATGATTTAATTGGGTTTTTCACGATCCCTCTTTAGGTGACGCGATATTTTTTTATTTTGGGGTCATAGCAATTAACAAAAATTATAACGGCTGACTGTATACAAAACAATATTTATATTGAAAGACAGGTTCACCGTTATATCAACAAATTAACTAAAATATTTATAAATTATAAATAAGTATTGTTATATTTTTGTCTCGGTTATTGTGACTTAAGTTTTTGAGAGATAGTTGAAGAGATAAAATGAAATCAATTTATGTATCTTTTAATCAATTTTTATATTAACGAGGAAACTTTCTTTCAATAAGCAATTTCGAGAGAATAGTTGCTCCTTTGAAGAAGGTACGTGACTATCTTTAGGTGCCTAATTTTAATCTGCATTAACGAATCGTGCTCTATCTTATACACATCTGTGTACTTGATACTTTGAACACACATTTTTACTACAAATCGAGATAAGTACTACATTAATATTATAAAAGAGGAAGATTTGATTGGTTTTTGTATGAATTGACTAGACTGTCAGATATTACTTGTTGAATTAAAAATATTCTTTGAGCGTTGTAAGCGTACACTATATGATGCACACAATCTATAATATTTATACGAAAAAAGTTAGGGATCCTTTGTACAACGCCAATAATATAACCCAAATAAAATCGACGTTAAAAGATGGGTATATGTGTGTATTAATTTTTTTTTCTTTTTATTTCTATTCATTATAAAAACTATTATGTTTAAAATCCGGTGCAAATGCGGGGCGAGCTGATATTTAGAATATATGTAACTGATACGAAGTTTACCCGGTCCACTAATTCGTAAAAAATCTGACTTTGAAGGTTGAATGGTAAATAAACAATGATGTATATTTTTTTATAGTATTGCGGACAACGGAGCAAGTGGATCTCCTATATGGTAAGAGAACACCGCCGTCCAAGAACAACCGCGCTACGGTCCACGTCTTGGTTGTGTGCCGGCTTTTTACGCCATTTAAGTAAGAAAAGCTGTAAGTTAGAAAAGCCAATTAAATATTATATACATGTCAAAAGACCTCTAAAAATCTTAACTACATATTTAAATACATAAGTAATATTATTACTAAATTACCAATTTGTATAAAACCTTAAAATCTATGCGATATTTTAATGCAGCATCAGATTTTAAATAACATTTAACAACACCCTAACTTTTCCAAAATCAAATATTCTCTTAGCGTTTTCTTTTGAATGTTTAACACATAGAACGTGTGCGAAAAAGTGTATTTTCATATATATTTTAAAATGAATATGTGGATTATTATTAATTGAAAACTGATAAAGGTCGCGAAATTAGCTAGTTAATCATTTTTAATAAAATTTAGATGATTTAATAACGTAGGATCAGAACTGGAGGGTCTTTATTTGATTACTTGTTAATTAAATACTCCCTAAACCCATTTCAATTGTTCTGAACATATATTTTAAAAGTAAACAGTATATTAACAAGTCAGAAGGGAGTGATCCATAACTTTCGTAATAATCACTGACTTTCCAAAGTACGTATAGAAACCATTATTTTAAATGTCAAAACATGCTTGTTAAATTATTTTCATCTACACAATTACAAATGAAATAAACTTAGAAATCAAACTTATTTGAATAAACCTAATTTTATACCTTCACTGTGTTAACGTTGTTAAAGATTTTTTTTGCACAGCGGGTGAGGAAGGAGTCTGGTCTCTTTTTGTTAAGAGATAACCGCCGCACATGGCCGACCACGCCACATTTGAGCGGTATAATTTCAAGACCCTCTGATATCATAGAATACTCAGCGTGAAACTGTACTTGTACTGTGTTTGGCAGAGTGAGTGAAGATATCAGAGGCCCTTCAAAGTGCCGCTTAAACGGCGTAAAAAGCCGGCAACACAACCTAGGCGCGGACGGCGGCGGTTTCTTTTAACATATTGGTGATCCACCTGCTCTGTTGTCAAGTATAGAATAAAAAAACCCTCATTCAAAACAAGTGTTACAAGTTACTGTTTCACGCTGGTGTTCAATTCAATATACTGCACATAAAAAAACAAACCAAGCCTGTAATATTAGCTATTTTTACACTTATATTACAGATTTTATATGTTACAGAATTCATTATAAAAATCTTTAAGCTTAAACAAACATGCCAAGATTATTTATTGCACACTTGGTATTTTATATATTGTCCACAAAGTTAATCACCACAGCAGGCGAAGCACCGCGTAAACACCAACTAAATAAGTAAAGGTATACGCAACGCGACAGATTTATCGGAATAGTTTCGGCGATACAGCTATTATTTAAAGAGTGAATATCAGCTCCGTTGGCCGAAGCGCATCGCGTGCAGTTTTGTGTCTGTGGAGTGTAGCGGAAATAACTCTAACGGACCCATTTCACCGGCGTGATACGTTCCGCATATTTGTGAGGCGTTCAGCTTTCAACCGGAGAGCGTTTCAATTTTATTGTCATTTTAAAATATGTCCGGTTACTAAAACTGTGATGAAATATGTCATTTTTATGATGTTTGATTTTAAAATTTATTTGTTTGTTAGTACGTGTCAAAATTCATTCGTAACAACGAAGAAGAAACGATTATTCTTAATTTTATTGATTTTTATTATATATCGGACAACACAGCACGTGAGTCCCCTATATGCTAACAGAACAACGACGCCCATAAACAACCGCGCCACCGTCCGCGCATGATTGTTTTCCAACCTTTTTACGCTGCTTAAATAGCATTTTTAAAGGCTTTCGATATCCTCACTCAATCTGCAAAATACAGAACAAGTACCGTTTCACCATAAGTATTCTGTGAGCCCATAATATCAATTCCGTTTAATAAGGTTTCGGTTAATAAGGTTTAGTTAAAATATAATCTTTTTTTAATATTCACATAGCCTACCAAAAAATGGTGAAAAATAACTGACGATCTAACGAGTTCTGGCTTAACATTCATGACCATCACAAGACATTAGATTGAAGGCGGTACATAAGGTATTCATATTGCAGTACTGAAGACAATCTATCAGTCTCTATCAAAGGATTCAAGTTATTGTTTGGCCATAAGAGTGATTGATAGCGGGGATCGGATCTCGGTGGAGTTTCTGTGTTGGCATCTTATCAAAAGGGTACAATATATCGCAACTTATGAATGGAAAACTACATAAGCCTACAAATTCTATCGTGTTGGTAAATACTTAGGTATTAGGATTTTCTAAGTTGAATTTTTAACATAATCCAATATATAGAGCCTCGTATGTTTTGTAAGTCAACCATGAAGCGAAAGGTATCGTGTTCGAATAACGGGCCGGGAAATTATAAATTATCATTTAATTTATAATGTATTCGATCTCGGGAAAGGCTTGACAGTAGAGGGGCATCGCACCCGTGAGAGAGCCATACTGAAGCACTAATAGGGCCGGCTCGTCTGAAGCAATACCATCGGCTCACAGAATACTCAACGTCAAATGGTAGCTGTTGTCGCCGCCCATGGGGGCGGCGATGTTCTCTTATCATAAAAAAGATCCACTCGCTCCGTTATCTGCTATAACATAATAAAATATAGCATATAATGTATGAAAGTGTATATTTAAGTTTTTTGATCATATAGAGAAATATTTTGAACTGAAATGCTACATATTGTACAAACAGCTTTAGGAGTCTCGTGGCCGAGTACTCTTATTAATTAGTCAGGTATATATTAAAAAAACATTGATTTAACATTAAAATATCTTCTTGTTCAACTTTGCGTCGCTTACCGAATGTTAACTGTTATCTTGCAAACAAATCGAGTTGGCGCAGACTTCAAGTTTCTCATCCGCCATTCTATTTTCGTACCTTTCATATAATTTACTGTTCTACGTGTACTTGTTTCATTTAATACAATTTAAATATGTGATTTTATAATAATATTAGTATTTCATGTTATCACGTTGATATTTTCGCCAAATGACAAAAAGTTATCTAATCAAGGATGTGTGTCTGGTGTTCACATCCACGCAGACGTGATAACACATAATCTTACGCTCATACCCACCGCACAAACAACATGTGGTGCCATGATTTGAACTTGATTCGGGGATAACGAAGCTTTTCTAATTCTATAGTTGCTTTTTTTATCTTACATCAAGTCGTGATCTAAGCTTGGATTTGCAATTTATAGTAAAACGATGCTTATATCTATGATTGTATTGTTATAGCCTCCAGGCCAGATACCTTCTGGCCTGGAGGCTAGATATAATTAGGTAATTAGTTTCTTCGTCAGACTTTTAATTTTTTATATTATTAGTACAGCAACAAACCAAGATTCTTGATCCAGGTTAAAAAAAGTTTAAAAAAAGCTGTAAATTTAATAATGAAATGTTTTGTTATATTCAACTTTTAATAAAAAAACCAATGTGTATAAATAAGACGAATGTTTTCCCATTGTACCTTGAATAAGTAATTTAAGATATATAGCTTAGTAAAAAATGTTTTTGTAAAAACGAGAATTTCTTTAAAAATGATTAAAATTAACTTGCAAAATCCTAAAATAGAATACTTGAGAAGATTGACTTAAAACTCCGAGACGCGCTGCGTGCCGCCTGAGGCGTATATTTTCTCTTATATTAAAAATGCAATATAATTTCACAAATTATTGTTTATTATGTTTAACTTATTAAATTGAAACTGTTTACAAAGATTTAAACAGAGACTGGCCGCGTCAATTTCATAAAATGACCACGATGCTTGCATTTACTAGGTTTTATCAAAAGCTTAAAGCGCAGAACTACTGCCACAGCATCTGGCTCCTAGCGCGTTTGTCTTGCGAAACTTACGACTTCTTGCTAAATTCTATAACTATTCTTTAAAAAAAGTTTTCACGGGTCACTAAGACAAACATACTATAGCTATATGGAATATATAGATCGGTTTAACTAGTTCAGCTAATTAATTAACGGAAAACCTCATCTAATCAGAGATGAGTAGCCATTACACTTTATTATGCAAGTAAAATGCAGTTCCATCACGATAGGTAGACCCGAGTATAAACGAAGGCATTAAGACTTAGACAAGTTATTAGCCAAGTAGTAATACGTTGCCGCGAACATATTTATTAAAAATGAAGTAAACGTAGAAGCTTTTTCAGATTTTATTCATACTTAAACTTTGCACCGCAAACTTTAAGTAAGTTCTATTTAAAATATTCAGTATTATGTTCTCACAAGTGCTTTTTTATTAATAATTAGGAATCCTTTTTGTTTAAACATTATCATCTTGTGTATTTTTTAAAATGAATCATATTATTGAAATATTTAAAGAGTAATCTCTATTTAATAATTAAATAGTTATTTGATTATTTATTATATATGTACTAAATTAGACAAAACCTAACTTAATTCAAACTTATATCTATGATATTTACTATATTACCGAATCCAATATATATTACGTCAAATACCTTTATTTTACATAGGACTATTTAGTTTTGTATGTTTGATAAGTTAATACATCCTGTTCGTGGGCATGCTCAGATATAAGAACAGCCAGTTAATTCAGTCGGGTTCAATTTTATTATGCTATGTTTCAACAAACTTTCGTAATTTTAAATAAGAACTGGAGCCATTAACGTCCAAATCATAAAGTAATAATTTTTCTAGTTTCGTAGTATGATCATTTAATTTAATTAAAAAAAAATCATGGTATAGTGGACAACGAAGCAGGTGCGGTAATTTATATGGTAAGAGAACACCACCGCTCATGGACAACCATAATCACTCCAACTATAGTCGCCATAGTCTACTCATTAGTTGTGTTCAATATCCTCACTCACTTAGCGAAACATAGTAGAGTGTACCGTTTCAAGTATAACTACCATTTCAGGCTGAGTATTCTGTGAGCCCATGGTATCATTTCGGATAATCGGACCTAGTTAGTGCGTTAACTTCAGCTTGGCTCTACCACGGGTAAAATTAATATAAGATTTCAATTTATTTACCGTACCTTAGTTTTTTACATTTTTCTTGCTAAATTGCTAAAGAAACATATATATAGTATTGATGTATACTATATATATAATATACTAAATACATAATTATATCGTAATGACACCTGCAAGCCCTATAGTCAGAAATTAAATAGAACTAGTATAAACTAGCTCACAGTTTTTAAAATTTTCATGATTTATTGCTTCATCGTTAAAAAGTTACTTTATAGAAAGAACGTGAAATTTCAGTTTGAAAGTATTTTATAAAAACACAGCTCTCCTTCGAGATTTTTCAATACGACTGGGTCATAACGGAAAATCATGCTTTGTTTTTACTGACTTTAGCTTTTATATTTCTCCTTCACGAGCTTAAAATAAGTGTAGCAACTTTTTCTACAGTTTTGTTAGCTTTTTGTTTTACCATTTTTGGCAAAGTATACTTTGTGTTATGTTAATATGAAATAAATATTAAAGCAACTCAAGAAAACCGACAAGTATAACATTTATTTTAAAACAAAAAAGACATACGTGGACGGTTCAAAAATGATTGCTAATTTTATTTATTCATGAATACTTATCTTCTTTTCAAAGTAATCTACCTAACTATATCTAATGTACTAAAGATGTAATGCACTTTTGTCTACGTTTTTTCCAATCCTCGAAGCATTTAAAAAACATTTTTGATCTTTGCTCCTTCTTCAGTGCATTTCTTTATTCTATAGCGGACGACGCAGTTGGGTCTCCTATATGGTACGAGAACAACGCCGCCCATCAACAACCGCGCCACAGTCCGCGCCTTGTGTTGCCGGCTTTTTACACCGCTTAAGCGGCACTTTTAAGGGCTTTCGATATCCACACTCACTCAGCGAAACACAGTACATGTATTCACGCTGAGTATTATGTGAGCCCGTGGTATTATTTTGGACGATCCGGCTCAATTAGTGCGTTAGAAAATGCTTCAGCAAGGCTCTCCCACGGGTTTGACGTTATTAAGACACTCGCCAGGCAACTGTCAATCCATACAGAGACCGAATAAATTATAATTTATAATTGTCCGGACCGGGATTCGAACCCGAAACCTCTCGCTTTATGGTAGACATATTAAAACACTTAGCTACGAGTCTTTGTTGTCTTTATTTCCTCAATCGTGTACTACTTACTACCCACAATTACTTTCTATATTTTTAAAAGTTTATTATTACTTTCAATTAAACCTTGCCTTCGAGCTCTACTCATTTCATACAGAAAATCTCATTGACGTAAAGGTTTATACATCAAGTGCACGCTGATCAGAAGAGTCATAAAACGTACGCCTGAGCCACTTCAGATACAGCAGAGCGTTGGCCATAAATGTGACGTAAAATTGCAGTAGTACAAGTGATAAGTTTTATAGCGGGAGCGGCCCACTGACCTGGCAGACCAGTGCCGTTGCGCTCAACTGACGTTTCATCAATTATATTATTACTTGAAATGTTGGTGAGCAGGTTGTACACAATAGAATCCTGGGTAACAAATCAATATTTTGGTTAGATATCGATTTTCGATTTTTTAGTTCTTTTTGGAGAATGCTTCAATAGTGCTGCAATGTCTCCATTAATAATGTTTTCCTAAATATTATCCCAAGTTGAAACTGATTTCTTTTTACGACTTTTTTATAGTATAGCGAATCACGGAGCTTGATGGTATCCTATATGGTAAGAGAACACCGCCGCTCACGGACAACCGTGCCACAGTTCGCGCATCGATTGTGTTGCCGGCTTTTTACGCCACTTAAGCGGCATTTTTAAGGGCCTTCCGATATCCTCACTCACTCAGCGAAACACAATACAAGTACCGTTTCACGTTGAGTATTCTGTGAGCTTAAATTATTTTTAAGTTTTGAACTTGATTTACTCACTCTTATTCTGTTTTTATAAGGTAAATAAAAGGTAAGTAAATTTATAGGACTGACCAAAAGCCTTTATTTCTTTCTTCTTAATGTGTGTTGTTCTTAATATAATCTTATAATTAATGTATATATCTGTTATAATTAAATTATCAGTTTATAAAGTACGCGTTGTATGTGCGATGTGACTTAATTAGTGCCCAAATGCAAGACCAAGACCGGAATTAGCCAGTCTTGGTCTTGGTCTTGCAACAGTACATGTGGTCTCGGTCTTGGTCTAGGTCTTCCAGCAAGAGTCTTGCAAGTCTTGCAGTTACTTATTAGACTAGTGCTATTTATTGAAGGCTACCACTTATTTACTAAGTCCTGCAAGAGGCAAGATCCTTGCAGGCTTAGTCTTGTTCTTGCGTAAGTCTTGCAGGGTCAGTCTTGGTCTTGCATCTTGCAGAAAATAGGCGGTCTTGGTCTTGGTCTTGCATTTGCAAGACTGACTGCAAGACTCTTGCATCTTGCGTCTGAATTTGGGCAACACTAGACTTAATAGAGCGTTCAAAGTGAGTGCACTTAATAAAGTACACGTAGTAGTAATGTAGTAGTAATGATTACACGTTGTGACGTGTACTCATTTCGTGTCGGTCACCTCTATCGGGTGCAGGCGGTGCTTTTATATTAGAGTAGATTCACACCCTCTTTAGTAGATAGTTGGCAGATGCCAAAGAAACGACCGCCGGCATGACGGCCTATTCACTCAAAAAGAACTTGTATTTGGGACACAATGACTTGCAAGCCAAAATTAAATGGTTCGACGGGTAAATATTCAAACTTAGGCAATAATGGTATGGCTGTTATTACGACATGGTCTACTCAAATTAGTGATTATATAACGGCTTATAATTACGTTAAACTACACAGCACTGTAATGTAAGGACTTCTTTCTTTTATTAAAAAGATTAAAACAACATTTTCACCCTTGGGAGAGCCATGCTAACACATATGCTAACGCACTAATGGGGCCGGCTCGAAGTGATGCTACGGGCTCACAGAATACTCAGCGGGAAATGGTAGTTGTACTTGCAACGGTACTTCTACTCTGTTTCGCTTAGTGAGTGAGGATATTGGAGGTCCTTAAAATCTCTTTAAGTGGCGTAAAAAGCCGGCAACACAACCAATGCGTGGACTGTGACGGTTGTCTATGGGCTGCGCTGTTCTCTTACCATATAAGAGACCCATCTGCTCCGTTGTCCGCTTTACCATAAAAAAAAATCATCTTTATTAGATGCGTCCTATTTTATCTTAACAGATATGTCAATAATAATGTTAAAATGACAAAGCTTTGTGAAACAAAACGTAATTATATATTGAAGTTTTATTAATTTGAGAGCTATTAGGCAACCTATTAAAGTAGGTTAAATTTCAAACAATTGAACTTTTTAATCAGTTACAAATTTGTAGATTGTGTTTTCGCTTATTTGTAATTAATGTAAGTTAATGGCAGTTTAATGGTCGGCTAAATAAGACGAACAGAACGTGTACACGGGTGTCATTTATCAGTCGCCCACACATTATCCTTATAGACAAGCAATCAGAGGCAGAAGATTGCTTTTCGGTTCACAATTCCGCTCACAGTACATATAATTTTTGATTATGTAGTGAGTTGTATTTCAAAGTTATTGGTACTGCGTTGTGATTTCGGTGCAATGGAATGCGATATTTACCTCGTTTCTAGTTTGGACTATTTCGTAATACTCCGTTGGAAATTGGGTGTTCTTATTTTTAATTTATAATGATGAAAAATTAAACAAGATTTATATTTTGTTCCAGATATTGTTGAAAGGCTATTAATTTTCAAAACGTTTGAAGAAATTCTTCACACACGGTAAGTTTCCGTTCAATTTTTACATATTGTAATATACATTTGTCTCACCATTTAAATTGGGTTTTTATAATAGATCTATTTTTAAAATAATAACTATTGCTTCTTCATAATTATACAGTTTTGAAGCTTCATTAATATTTAAAGATATTCAAAATAATTTAAATATTTTTCAAAGGATATATATATCATCAATATTTTTTGATCGACAAAACAACTTTTAAACGTAGAATTTATGTATTTTTGATTAATACCGAATGTAAAAAAGATCTGTTATCTTGTTAATAGATGATTAAGACTGCGTATCGCATATCTCCAATTGCCAATTCTGGCGACAAGCCAAAACTTCAACTGTCCTATTCATACAATAAATGGAAAATAAAAAGTTCAAATTTATTATACAGAATTCGCTTTCTGTCATTTTTTGGAAATTAGGTTAAATGATGTTTTAGACTGAGGTATTATTATGTAAATAATATTATGAAAATATATTTACATAAAATTTGTCAATATAGCTTTAACAAAATATTTTCGCAGGCCTTCTAGTTTTTATAAAACCAAGTCACGCTTCATCTTGTCAAAAAGAACCAACTTAAATTACTTTTCATTGCCCTAATGTTGAGGTAAAAGCATTAAATGAAGGAAAACATTACCAACCATTGCTACATATTAGTATAATCACCTTTTCTACTTGATTACTCCTTCAAAAGCCTTTCAAATGAAACTAAAACATTTGCACGTGTCAGAACGGCAGACATTTTCCTTTTAAACTCGTAATAGTTAAGAATAAAAGAAAATTGCATCGTTTAAGAATATTTATATATGTTTAGTAAGTGAAATTAGTGCTAAATTAACGTTTTAACTATAGTATACAGAGATATTATTGCATCTCTTCAATTATTTGTTTATAGTTAAGCAGGAATTGGTTTTAGGCGTGTCTTTAAATAATATATTTTTAATAAAATTTAAGGCGCCAAAAACAAACTAGATGGAAGTTCAAAATAATGTTTTATAATCTTTAGTTTAGCGTTAGGCGTTGTATGGATTGCGAGATTAGTAAACATTAAAGCTCGTATTTGTGATTTCATCTCCGCCTTTCCATCTTTAACCGTTAAATATTGACTGGTTTTTTGATGCATTAAAATTAGTGTTTGTAAAAACCTACTGTCAAGATAAAAACAAATGATAAGATTTTTGTACCGTATGTCGACTAAAGTCATCGACATAGCGCGCCGAATTAGCAAGTTAAAGTGGCAATAGACCCTCCACATTGCACGCAAACCGAATGGGCCGAAAGTTGGGAGTGGAAACCACGGACTAGCAAGCGCAGCCTAGGAAGTCCATTCACAAAGTGGACAGACGACCTTATAAAGATCGCCGGAAGACGCAAGATGCAGATTAGATTGAATATGTAAACTAGAATGATTGAAATAGAGTGGCAGGATTAAGTAGGATCTCAAGCTCCTCAACAGCTGGAGATTACAGGATTACAACATGCCAAGGGCGGCAGTAGTCGATCTCTAATATTTACCGATTGCCTATCAGCATCTCAATTAAAATTATTGTAGCTGACTATAAAATCTTAGTAATCCAGAGTAGATAAGTAATCCTTTTTGATCGATTTATCTTTATAAATAAAGTTTTATCCATGGTGTAAGTATAAATAGAATGTCCAATGTAACACGCATTGTAGATGACCTTAATTTTTTTTAATTTTTTATTCTATAGCGGACAACGGAGGAGGTGGGTCTCCTATATGATAAGAGAACACCACCGCCCATGAACAACCGATTCACAGTCAGCGCACTGATTATGTGGCGACTTTATACATCGCCCATGCGGCACTTTTAAGAGCCTCCGAAATCCTCACTCATTCTGCAAAACACGCTGAGTATTCTGTGAGTGCGTGGCATCACTTCGGACGAGCCGGCCCAATTAGTGCGTCATCATATGAAACTACAGATTCAGTTAGAGGTTAATTTATTGCCGTAAGACTCGTAGCCACTTACAGAAGAAACGCTCTATTTTCGTGGTACAAATCGGCAATAAGATAAATTTTCTATATTAGCAGTTTTCTGTAAATTCTACAAATAATTGACGTAAATATACTTTTTGTATTTGATCATAATTCTGAATATAGATTGTTAGAAGCAATATATATACACATATATATGAATTATTATAAATTAGATTATTAATGATTCCTTAAGATGCCTGTACGATATTGATTAGACCGCTGACTTACAGCCTGCAACGTGTTGCTTGTTTTTAGGTTAAAAATGATTGTGAGCTAATCTGATCTTTGAGCAGATGTTTTCAATCAGATGAGTTATCTGCTAATGGGCGTGTCATAAAACAAGGTAAACTCATGTTGTCTGTATGTTAGTTGTTTGGATAGTAAACATTGAATTTTGTTTCTAGTTTTATGATAAGCAAAGCGACGTTAATGTGTTAGCGGGGCTTAAAGACGGGCCATGGTTTTATTGCGATTTCATTACTGATATAGTCTATAGAATAAATAGTTGGGTAGAAGCAAGTTTTGGATGTAATTAAATTAATCGTTATATAGACTGTTATTATAGACTTTTATCGTCTTTGGAGGACGCCTTTGTCCAGCAGTGGACTTGAATAGGCTGATGATGATAGATTGTTTTTATATTTTCATTGTAAAGTGATAATATAAGGATGAATTCCAGGTAAAAGGGTATAGTTCGTTCTTTAATCAGTAAGACGATTCGGTAGTCAGCTGTTTTATAGCCCTTCATTTACATCTAAAGCTAGATCCTCATAAAGGTAGAACAGTACAGTTTATAGTAAGACTGTGACTGGACAGTGTAACCTCTGCCTTCCTTACCCTTGCGCCACCCCTTAGCTCCGGTAACCTATTTACGATTCTTTGTGACCGAAACATTCGCACATTTTATGAGTTATAATTTTGATTCATATTGTGGTAAATAGAAATTCTATTTCGGTTTTATAGGTCACAATTCCTAATCAACTGAATGAACCAACTATTCATATTAATGGATGACCTACTGAACTGACGTTGAAACATGAGTTGGCTAAAGAATATTTTTATGAAAAATATTGTAATCTAATATTTCACAGGTTTTAGAGGCCTAAATAGATTAAAAATATGTCAAAAGGCGAAAGCATTAAAATTCTCTTTTGTGCCAGTATAGTAATACTAACTGAAAAAGTTATAAATGTCCATTTGTAGGTAAAATATGAATTGAAAAATATTTTTTCATTACATTAAAGGGTCTGGTAAGCAATTTCAAATCATAATATTAATATCCAAGAGGTAATAGTATCCAATATAAATGTTTGATGAAGGGAAAAACATACTCGTGTATATTTTTTTTTGAAAAATTTTAATAAAGCTTCGTAACCTTCGAATAGATTGAAGTGGATGATATTGATGATATTTCCAAACGTCTCATTTTCACTTCTAATTTTTCTCCTTCGAACCCAGCTGTAATAAAGCCCTTTAGATCAAATAGGAATCATGTTTAAGCGCCTTAAAACATGTAATATGATTAATTATATTTATTGCTGATTTTATACATTTATTATTAAATGCATATTATTCTTACTGTATTTATCAAAAGTGTGAGGTTTTAAATAAAAATGTAAGATATACATTATTTAAACATCACAAAGTTACTCGAAACACTTAGATACATTTTTGAAACAGCCTTCAAATATACGTAAAAAAACAACCTCCTTATTTATATAATTTGATCAGTCTGGCGCTTTATTTGCACTCCAAGTTTTCATGTTATTTTCATTATTCATAAGAACACTACCCGTTTCATAGTTTCAAATTATTCAAGAGTTTAATAAGAAGCAACAATAACTGGCAATGGAAGATCAGAGATACGCAAATACAATACGCGGCATTACGCGGCACCCGCTGGCCTCTTGACAATCATAATAATGTAATGCGCGATGCGAATGTATTCATGTTGGGCTCGTTGGAATAATGTATGCTTTGAATACGAAATATACGCTTCTATTGTCAATATTTCTACCATATTTTTGCTTTAAAATGTCAAATAGATCGATGGCAAGAACAAAGACATACTATTTCCTCATAGGCTAATTGCATTTAAGCAAAATTGGAGTTAGAAATTGCTTATTAATGACGTTATTATTTTATTAATGAGTTTATTGCTTTATACCAAATTGAATTTTCTTAACTCTTTCATCGGCAATTTTTATTGAGGCAGTATATCCTTTTTAAAAGCAACTACGGATTTGCGTAATTAGCTATAATGTAGGAATGTTAAGATTGTATAAGAAAAGTTTTATTGCGCACAAATGTAGTAAAGATCGAACAAATTAATTAAATGGAAAAGATGTACAGCGCAGGCAACGTCTAAGTAAACAGAACGGGAACTTAGATTAAAAATAAAAACGGCTTTCAAAGATTAAACGCACTGAGCTTGAAATACACAAGTTCCACGCAAACACAAGTTGAAAGTGCATTATAGAGAAAATGAGTCAACAAATTAGAAACAGAATAAATATTAACTTTATTAGACATCTATATTTTGATAACCACGTTTATAATATTTCGATTACTATGCGACGTCATAAAAATTTTATGTAGTTGTTTAGAAAAAGCTTTTACGGCCATTTTACTTTACCATTGTTTGAGAATAAAGCATAACATATATAGACATAACTAGCTTTGTGGTGCGGAATGAAGAATTAAGTAGCTTTGAGGCTCATATCTAGTCCTTACGGTTCATATGTACATTGCTTAGTATACGCTCTCGAAATTAGTTTTTTTTAAATGTACAAGGTAAAAAAAGATTAGTAATTTTTTTAGTTTTTTATTTTTTATTCTATAGCGGACAACGGAGACGGTGGGTCTCCTATACGGTAAGAAAACACCGTCACCCATAAACAACCACACCACAGTCCGCGCATTGGTTGTGTTGCCGGCTTTCTACGCCGCTTAAGCGGCACTTTGTAAGGGCTTACAATTTACTCTGTGAAATAGAGTACAAGAACCGTTTCACGCTCAGTATTCTGTGAGCCCGTGGTATCACTTCGAACGAGTCGGCTAATTTAGTACGTCAGCATATGCTTGAGCATGGCTCTCCCATGGGTTAAAATAAACAAATTATACTATTTTTGCACAAAACTTGATTTTAATCTGAGTTTCAGTTATAGAAATATTAGGCAGTGAATTAATAAAGTAAGATATAGTAGATGTGACATTTGAGTGTAGTTATAATACTAGGTACTGGAAACTTGAGCACAATCTATGTTGCAACGGTTTATGATACAGTCGAAATTAAACAGTTACCGTGCACAATTTCTCTGAGCAATATAAACTTTAGACACTGTGATTTTATTATACTTACATATATTACATGAAAATACTTAAATTGACTCAATATTAGATTATATGTGAAATGTTTTATGGCAACGGAACCGTGCCCCAGATATCCCTAGGGTAGGGATCCATATCCCCAGTATCCATAGGCGGTAGACCTCTTACTTGTTTGCCTCTCGTTTCATAAAAATCATAATACATATATTTTCTTTTATTTATTGTACTAAAGCTAAAATGGTATGATTTCAATAGGTCCAAGATAAAACCCTTTGTTCTACATCGCGTTGCTTTGTTTGTTTATTCTAGATCTTACTCTATTGTGTATAAGAATTGAAATTACGATGATTTCTTTTTTATACCAACCGTCTTTGTAACAGAACAGTTCCTATATTTAGTATCCCAAATGATAACCTAACACAAGGAGCTGTCTAAAACAAAAATGTTCAGAGCCGGTTTAGGTGAACATCAAATACTTTTACCTATAGAGCAATAAAACAGATGCATTTTGTTCGACGCCCCATATTTCTTTACGACGAAGCATAAATAAGTTTTTTATAACCCTAATCCTGTTCGTTAATAAAGTACTTTTTGGGTCGTGGAAATCTACCTATAATACAGGCCTATAATATTAATTAAAATAATAACATTTGACGTCTAGTTGACTATAACGATACAAATCAAGTTTTTCTGGTATAGCTTTTAATATATTTGTTATTACTGCGCCATTCAGCGTAAATTTATTTATTATGGGCAGAATTTCTGTGGAATCGTAACTACTAAATACATAAACATATTATGATGCGCTTTAAGTAGGAATTTCCATTCAGGAATTTACTATTTAACTGTATTTTTTTATAGCAGACAACGGAACAGGTGGGGTCTCCTATATAGTAAGAGAACACCGACACCCATGAACAACCGCGCCACAGCCTGCGTATTGGTTGTGTTTTTCACCGCGGAACTTTTAAGGGCCTCCGATATCCTTGTGGCGTACATTATAAATCACCGCCTTGTTGATGCCTGCAATCTACATCCTCACTCACTCTGTGAAACACAGTACAAGTACTGTTTCACTCTGAGTATTCTGTGAGCCCGTGGTTTCACTTTGGAGCATATGTTTCAGCATGGCTCTCCCACCGGTGCGACACTATTAAGACACTCGACGGCAACTGTCAAGCCCTTCCAGAAACTAAATAAATTAAAAATTAAATTATAATTCCCGGACCGGCATTCGAACTCGATATCTCACTCTTCATACATAACCATTAAGCTACGAGGCTCTCAAATATACCTGTTTTATAGCATTATTACAGTAGCAATAAAATCTAGCATTATTTGTATGCAGTTTATATATAACAAGTGAATAAAGCAGTAATAAAAAGATTTTTCACTGGCACGATATTCTTCACACGAAAGTCTTCCATCATAAATAAGAAAAACTATCATTCACAGGTCACTCTCCTCGAATATTGCCCTGTCGGATGTGACAACAAGGGTGTCAACATGTCTTTTTTGTGCAGAAAACCGACTTTTTCATACACTCAAATGTCATTACATAATATATATTATTTCCTTATAACCTTTTCGTCCTCAGGGTGCTTGGAGATCGCCACAATCACCATATACGAAAGCGACATAAATTTTCTCCGTTAGGTGTAGGTTCTCGCGGACTCAGAAGTAGTTCATCTGTAGATGCGTAAATTTTAATAATAAATTTCTTAAAGCGGTAACTGAGCTCACCGTAAGAAAATTTGAAAATGTTGTTAAAGAAGTTTTAATTGGTAAGGTATACTAAAGAGTAAATGATTATTCAAAACAAAGATATCTAAAATCAAATGCCTGCACCCGCAACTCAACCTAATAATAATTTATTATTACACCTAAAAATAAATTGTATTATATTTTGATTTAAAAAAAAATAAAGCAGAGCTTCTTGCCGATACTTCTCTGCTAATTTCCTTTCGAGGTGGTACGTTCATAAGAGCTTCAGTGAAGCCAAAACTGAATAAAAATATTTGATTTTGACTTTATATTTTGTTATATAATATCGGTAAAATATGTTGTTATATATTGTTTTCTTCGAGAATATAGAAATAGATAAGTTGATAATCTAATATACCTGATTTTAATTAATTTTTGATTGATTTTGGTGATTTATATAAATAATTATTACTGCGGTGAAACCCCTTATCTTCAGAAACATAATTCGTCAAGTGTATATAATAAATACATTGAGAGTATGAGCCAGAAATTCGCATCAACTTCAGACTGAACAATTTTTACTTCATTTTGTCCAGCTCACTGAATTATTACGCGAATTCGTAAACTTTGTTTAAATCGACTTTATTTAAAGTTTTTTACTGAACCCATTTGACAGTAAAATAAAAAACTAAGTAGATTTTATAGCTTTAATGTGGTTTTATATTTTTTATTATTTGAAAAATTATGTTTAAGGCTGCACCTTAGTTGTTAACAAAATATGTAGAATATATTGACATCTTAGGCTAAGAATAAAAAAATCTATATTTAAGACAATAAACAGATTAA
>DWCF01003348.1:0-19950 GCA_018230265.1 Delias oraia
TTTTAGAAATCGTAATACGTAACTTCTATTTAGGAAGGCAATGAATGTAGAATTGTTGTGAAATTTTAATGAATTTAGGAATGTTTAGGTTGTTTATGTTAAAAGAGTTTTTTATTTTACTAATATAAGGCTAGTCTCCTATGGTAAAAGTTCACATCCACCTGTGGACAACTGCGCCACATTCCGCGCTCTGGTTGTATTGGCTTTTATGCCACTTGGGCGGTATAATTTCACGGGCCTTCGATATCCTCATTCACTTAGTGAATATTTCTTCTTATTATATATCTTATAAATAGAAAATATATTTTCTGTTAATTAATTAAAAGGCGTGTTTCTATTGTAGATTAATTTAAAATTAATATTACTAGTCTTATTATCCAGATCGCTCAAGATCGCAGCGGGTGGGCGTCTTTGGGGGAGGCCTATGCCCAGCAGTGGACTTAAATGGGCTGATGATGATGATGATGATGCTGATTACTAGTCTTGAACGAGGTAATTCGTTTTAAACATTTATTTGAGCATAAATTATGTGTGTACAAGATTTGGCTTTAAAATTTATTTTGTGTATTTTGATGTTAGCTAATTACTTAAAAGAAAAATCTAAACACATCACTACGGAAAACTAGCGATTTTCAAAGCGCATTTTCCGCCAACGTGCCGCAGTTTTGAAGCGTCTAAAAGTTTTCCTTTTACGAAATGAATATTTAAGGTTGTTGAAATGCAAATTTTTAAAAAATCATATTTAATAAAGAAAAATATTGTGTGGTGGCATTTATGGTAAGAGATCACCGCCGCTCATGAACAACCTTGTTACAAACCACACTTATGTTGTGTTGCCAGCTTTTTACGCCACTTGAGCGGTATCAATTCAAGCCCTCCGGTATCCTCACTCACTCGCAACAGTAATACTGATTCACGCTGGCATTCTACGAGGCAGAAAAGCCAGAAATAAATGCGATAGATACTTAAAGAATCATAAGAAACGCCAGAGCCTGAACCAAAAGTTAAAATCTATGAAGAGTAGACTTAATCTATCTTATTTAACACCGTACGAGTATTCTTACACCATCAAGCTTATAAAAATACTCTGGCTCTATTGTTCTCGATTTATTAACCCAGTTTATTATAAAGAGGTCGCGCGGACTACGAAAAGCACACTGCCAACTTGTAATACAAAAATTAATTGTACAAGATCATATAACTATCATATTATATGCTTGTTAAATTATAAGGATAAATGAAAAGATTTTCAAAATCGTATCTTGTATTGACATAACGTAAAAAGGAAAACGATTAGAACGGTGCTTCTATTATAAGACCTTCAAGAAAAGAGCTCAGACCTTAAGGCTGGCAACGCACCCGCGGTTCTGCAAGAGCCAGGGGTGTCCATGGGCGGATAGCCGCTCACCCTAGGTGAGCCTCCTGCACGTTTGCCGCCATATTCATTTAATTAAGCGCATTGCTGACTGAAACAACAAGTACTAATTAACGAATTAATTTATTTAATTTTAAGAATACTAATTATGTATGTATGTGATGTAATTCCGGACGAGCTGACCCAATTAGTGCGTCAGCATATGCATCCGCATGACTGTCCCACGTGTAAAAGACTTTATCTATGTTTTTAGGGCCTCTGTTATGTAACCTGGTAAATAAATGCATATAGGTAATAAGATAATAGTATTTCCCGGTAAGGGAATAATACTTTAATACCTCATTGAGTGAGAATAGATTCTATTTTTAAATAATCCTTTCTCGACAACAATGAGTTCAGTTCTATTTTGAGCAAAGTACCGTAATAAGATTTTGCTCTATTATATATGAGCATATATACGCAAAGCCGTTATATGCATTCCATTTCCTAATGTTATATCTGCATTATTGGTTATATAATACTAAGATAAGTAAATAAAACGAATTCATATATAAATCTCATTTTTAGAATACGTTTAATACGATGTAATATAGCAAACCTTTATACATAACATATAGACAAACAAATATATCATGAAATCTGTCCATCCCTTTTTGAGTTACTTTATATGGTGTAACGCACTCAATTCTGTTTTTTATGCCATATGGCACCAGGGCAGGCGGGTCTGGTTGGTCAGTCTAGGTTGTGTTGCCGGCTTTTACGCCTATTTAACGCCGTGGTATAATATTAAAGGCGTCCGATGTCTTCATTCAACAAATATAACATAGTATAAGTACTGTTTCATGCTGGTATTCTGTCGTTGCCAACGACTCAATTAGTGCGTCAACATGGCTTTTACAAGGCTAACAGTTTACAGTATTAAGATACTCGCCCAGCCTCTGTCAGGCCTTTTTAAATATCTAATAAATAAAACATTTTTTTTAGGACCGGGGATCGAACCCGAATCGATCGAACCTCTCGCTCCATGGTAATCTTGTAAAACTACTAGCTTTGAGATTATTAAAACACATAATTTTTTTAAACCAGAATCTAAATGAAGTTTAATTAATTTTAATTTACAATTATGATCTAAGAAAAACTACTATTTACGAGTATAGAAATGTAACCGCCAGGTTCTAAATAGCGTTGAATGGTTTTAAATTATTTACCAAATTGATTAAATGCTGAATGCGACAAACTTTTAAACCTATTTACCCAACTGCGAAGAAATTTAGGAGTATTTAACGACCCAATCAACAATTTGTGTCCGCTAGCCTATGCCGTCCTTACATTATGGCTTCAAATAACTCAATTTGCAAGTACGGTGCGGGACTTCTAAGGTTTCCTCATCTCTCAACAATTTTTATATAAAAGGTTAAAGATTTCTAAGACTTCATTACATCTTTTATCGATTTGTATTTACGAATTAACATTACAATGTCTTAAATATATGTCGTTAACTCACTGGCGTGCATTTTTTATTGCGATAACGGAAGGGAATTTAACCTATCCTTAAAGGGTGGCAACGCACCCGCAGCTATGCTGGTGCCATTTGTGCTTATGGGCAGTGGACCGCTCATCCTAGATGGGCCCCCTGCTTGTTTGCTTTCCGATTTAAAAAAAGAATTTGAATTTAAAAAAGCTTGTAATAAGGGATTGTAATATTAAAATACCTTTGGAAATATTTATTTCCACTCAAACATATTCTTTTTTTTGTTGTTTTTTTATGTTATAATGGACTACGGAGCAGGCAGCTTTTCTATATGGGAAGAGAACACCGCCGCCCATGGACAACCGCGCCACATTTCACGCTTTGATTTTGTTGTTGCCTTTTATACGCCAATTAAGCGGCACTTTTTAAAGTTCCTTCGATATCCTCACTCACTCAGCAAAAGAGAGTAGAAAAACCGTTTCAAGTACAGCAACCATTTCACATTTAATACTCTGTGACCCCGTGGTATCGCTTCGGACGAGCCGGCCCAATTAGAGCGTCAGCATATGCTTCGACATGGCTCTCACATTACATATACATTGATGATGTAAACCTTTATTTCAAATGTATTTATTTTTAATAAAATCCGCACAGAGAGAGCTTCGTTTAAAATTGACTTTAAACCTATTAAGCACTTATGGGATTGTTGCATTACGCACGTTTTAAATCCATTTTAATATAAGCAAATATCGTATTTCTGAGTATTACTAAGATAATTACTTTGTGTGCATGTGTTGTAAGGTTGCAGTGAATTATATGCATGATTTAACAAGCATCTCATTATTTATTTAAACTTACATATACAACAAAAAAGTATAGAAAATAAACATCGAAAGTCTCGGAGCTATGTGTTTAATAGTTCTCCCATGAAGCGAGATGTATCGGGTTCGAATCCCGGTGCGGACAATTATAAATTACAATTTAATTTAATTTATTTATTAATTAGAATTTAATTTATTTGGTCTCTGGAAGGCCATTTCAGTGGCCGAGCGAGTGTCTTAATACTGTCACCCTGAGAAAGCCTTGCTGAAGCATATGTGGATGCACTAATTGGGCCAGCTCGTCCGAATTTACACCACGGGCTCACAGAACACTCAGCGTGAAATGGTAGTTGTACTTGAAATGGTGCTTCTATTGTGGTTCATCGAGTGAGTGAGGATATCGGAGGTCTCTAAAACTGCCTCTTAAGTGGCGTAAAAAAACCGGCAACACAGCCGAGGCGTGGACTGTGGCGCGATTGTCTATGGACGGCAGGGTTCTCTTCCCATATAGAAGACCTGCCTGCTCTGTTGTCCGAAATACCATAGTTTTTTTTACCAAAAATGTATATTATTACTGCTTGTAGCTGAATTATTAATAGAGAGATACAAATAAAGAGGTTTTACAGAGGCGCAATTTTAATTATTCTTTTTAAATACAAGAATACTTAACGTAACTTAAGTGAGACATATGCGGTTCTAATTTTTTTTTATTAATAATTGTATATTATGTAAAGTCTTAGTACGGTATTGTCTTCTTTAACCAATAGTAGTCGCACGCGATACAAGAATTTATTTACATCGTAGGTTGTTATTGCCGTTGCAGTAAGGATTTCTTACTTCAAAATTTCATACACGGACAATGGAACAGGTGGGTCTCCTATAAGGAAAGAGAACACCGCCGCCCATGGACAACCGCACATAAGCCCGCGCATTGGTTGGGTTGTGTTGCCCGATTTTGATGCCACTTAAGAGGGATATTTAAGGGACATCGATATCCTCACTCACTCAGCGAAATACATTACAAGTACCGTTTCACGTTGAGTATTATGTGAGCCTGTAGTATCACTTCGACGAGCCGGCCCATTTAGTGCGTCAGAATATGCTACAGCGTGGCTCTCCCAACGGTGTTGCTTTCCAATGGCGAGATAACATAAATCCATCAAATAGTTTTGGAACTATTCAATTCAAATAAGCAATCAAATCTTTCCTCTTAAATATAATATATTAGTAAAGATTATTTGTCTATTTCATACTGACAAGATCAACTATTCACAAAGATTGGGAAAGTTCCAGGGAATTCAGGAAAATCGTAAAGAAATGGATCTTTTGAGACATACAGGCTAACGTTGATTTAGTGTTTTGCAAATTAGAGCGATCAGTTTAAAATGTTCTGCCAAATTGGAAAATCTAGCAAATATTTTCTTATTCACAGAAAGAGGATTACTTCTTCCTTATATGCGATAAGAAATATTAATTTCATATCTCACATATAAAATTCTCGTCTTGCAATTTGTGTTGCCAAAATTTAGTCTTGACCTTGCATTTGTGCAAGACGCCTAATTTTAGGAACACCAAGACTAACCGTGTAAGACTTGAGTAAGAAAGAAGACTAAGAAGACTAAGCCTGCAAGACTTTGACCACTTTTTTTTTTGTGACAGTGAGTTTTGGAACTTCTCATTAAATCTTAAGATATTTATAATTCTGGTTGTTCTTTATTATGGTAATACTAATTCAAGTTAAAAATGTTTCTATTCTGATAGGTTTCCTGTAAGATGTAAAGTAAAATAGTCTTAGTACTTGTAGGACTTGCAAGATTCTTGCTGCAAGACCAAGACCAAGACCAACAAAACATACTTGCAATAGTTGATGCCAAACTTCTCTGAAATGTGAATTCCTGAATTTTCAAGTAACTTTGTATGCATTTCAGGTAGGTTTACCATCCTTATGATTCAAAATTGGATTATATTAATTTAAAATCCTAAATTTTCCCTATTCTAGGATGAACTCTTAGTTTTTAATATTGGTATTTTAATACATACTTTAATAATTTATATGATTTATAATTCGGGGTCTCCCAGCTATTTAATAATAATTTCATTTATATTCATGACTGTATTGTTTTTAATTCATCAAATTTTTTTTGAAAACACACCGGATGCGTTGCTGGCTTTTAAGTAAGAGAGACTCTATTTTTTTGAAGGTTTTATTTGAAAACACATCTGCAGGTGGTTAATTTATAGCAATTTTATTTCAAATGCCATAATAACTCTCAGTTGTGAAACGACAACCAACTTTATAAATGTATAAATATTTGAATATGTCAATACATATTATATGATACAATACAATTATTGTATCAATGATAAAATCAGCTAATCGTAAACTCGATTACATTTTTCGATATTGAAAATCTGTGGAAAGTAGTTTCCAAAGCTGGCTTTTGAAATTTTCCGATAAATATTATTAAATTTGAATATTTCTACTTCCGAACGCCACAACCGTTAATGACTTATCAGAAATTTTCATTAGCAATTCTGATATGAAATTACGTTTCTTTTGGCCACTTGGCTTACCTCACTCAAGATTCTATGCTCCCTAATTGAAGCAAAAGGCACCGAAATTTTTTCAAAAGAGATGAAAAATTAATCTCAAGTATTCATATGAGAGTGAAAATTCTATAAAATTTTGGTAATGAGGAAAAATTCACATTACTTTCTACACAGCCTACACACACTCACACACGCGCAATACAACGTACTATTCATTCATCATAATTAAATGGTCTAAAATATAGAACTCTTCTGTAATACAGAAGTTCTGTTAATACCCTGTTCTTTGAGAGCCTCGTGTAGCTAAATGATTTTATATGTCTACAATGAAGCCAGAAGTATCGGGTTCGAATCCCAGTCTAGACAAATTTTAATTTAATTTAAAATTTAGTTGGTCTCTGGAAGGGCTTGTAGGTAAGGTAAAAGGTACTTGTACTGTGTTTTGCAGAGTAAGTGAGGATATCGAAGGCCCTTAAAATTTCCTCTTAAACGGCGTAGAAAGCCGCTAACACAACCAATGCGCGGATTGTGGCGCGATTGTTCATGGACGGCGGTGTTCTCTTACCATATATAAGACCCACCTGCTCCGTTGTCCGCTATACTATAAAAATAAAATAAAATTTTTTTTTAGTTATTTTAGAGCAAGGACCGAACCTAAGACTTTATGCTAAATTACAAGACTGTTCGATCACGATGCTTCTAAAACAATCATTTTTTTTACATTTTTTGTTGCATGAGACACTTTGAGTAAAGATTGAATCAAAGTATATATATTTTCAAGTATTCACCCTGTAAATATTATAAATATATTATTTATGTTATATAAAAATGTAGCCTTCATTCTTTTAAACGACAAGAATCATCGATTTCGATGGCACAATGACATCAGGATCATTTCAAAAACTTCACAATTGTTAAATTTGTTATCATTTTGAATGAAGATATTAAATTCGTATTAATTTTGGTAAACAATACTTAAGAATTTCATATGGCGTGCAAATTGAAATTGGGATTAAAGGTTGAGACGGTTTTAATTAAACTAAGAGAGGAGGTAGCAGTGCGTGTCTCAATGATTTAAAAAATTAGATGTAGCGTTTCACACAAAGAAATTAGAATAAATTACGAAACCTTGGCGACTACGCGACCTCAGCGCGAAATTGTGGTTGTACTTAAAACGGTGCTACTACTGTGTTTCGCTGAGTGAATGAGGATAACGAAGGCACTTAAAAATGCCGCTTAATTGGCGTAAAAATTTAAATAAAGAACGACTTGGTGACCTTCAAGAAAGGGGCGTACACATTCCTTAAAACCCGACAACGCAACTGCGGCTCTTCAAGGGCGGTGGACTGCTTGTCTTAGGTGAGCCTCCTGCTCGTTTGCCACCAATTGTATTAAAAAAAGCCCGCGATACAACCAAAGCACGGACTGTGACGCGGTTGACAATGGGCGGCGGTATTCTCTTAAAATATAGGAGACCCTCCTGCTCTGTTATCAGCTATAACATACAAAAAATAATCATAATAGACCCGCTAAGCGCTTATGTTTGAACCATAGCCGTTTAATAGTGCTTCAGACCTGAACGAGGACTACACCTTCCTTGTGACTAATGATATTACTTTTCTAATGTTTTAGTGAGTTATTTATGTTCAAACGTCAGGCATATCTTAAATTGAATTTTTCTTGACTTGTAGAATTATAACTATATAGTATTCGTTCATACATATGTACAAGAATAATTTGGAATTAAGTTTTGACAGTGACAAATCGAGTGTTTTATCACCATCCGCATTTTGTGGGAGTCGAGAATTGAACTTGTTTGTCATGACTGATACTACGATCTCACAAAATACCAGCATACTATATCGATACAGGGATAAGTTATATTTTTAACTAATAAAAAAAACTTGTAAACAACCAACTCATTAGCTACACTTAGCCCTTTATTATGTCATATATAATAAAATATAAATATTTCTTAAATATTATCATTTTTCTATATATAAAGTTATAATAATATGAAAAACAAGAAAAATACCTAAATGTTGTTCCTAAAATCTGTAAAACTCTTTAAAATATGTTGCTATAGTAGTTAGCAATGGAGCAGGCGGGTCTGCACTATGGTAAGAGATAATTACCACTTATGGACACGCCACTATCACCGCTTTGGTTATGTTGCTGGCTTTACGCCGCTTTAACAAAATTTCAAGGTCCTCCGATATCCTCACACACTCAGCAAAACATAGTTTTAATTTCATGCTGGTATTCTATAAGCCAGTGGTATCACATTGTACGATCAAGCTTTATTGGTAATTGAATTAAATTACACTTGTATCTTACTGGGACTATAAAACTGTATAAAATATAATTATTTACTCGTAATACTTGAGATGTTCTGCGATCATCAACCAGCCTGCCAATCGTAGTGATTAAGACAAAATAACCTCCCATCGTCATTCATCCCAGGTCTCGGGCAACCGCTGGATACAGATTGGAATAGGTGGGCGTCTTTGGGGGAGACCTATGCCCAGCAGTGGACTTAATAGGCTGATTAAGAAGAGAAGAAGAATACTTGAGAGAAATCAGAAATGAACACAAAACAGCTCATAATATTTGAAATATAGGTAACAGCTCCACATACATTCATTATTTTTATATTACTCGGTCAAGGTTGCGAAATCTCAACATGGAAAGTTAGGTGATTTGAACTTGAATTTTATATATCACTTTAAATGTTCGTTTATATAATCCTTTTTTAGATTATTTATTTTTATTAATTTATTATTTATCATAAATTATAAATTTTTATTTATTTTTTAGAAATCGGCAGGTAAACGAGCAGAGAGTGACTAAGTAAAACTGGTTCAAAGACTCAGAACGTTTCTATATTATATAATGCTATCAAAGTTATGCTTTTTGTTAGGCCTCCAAAAAATATTTGGAATTATCTTTGTACGTAACTAGGGCAGCGGTGCAGTGGAGTCTTCTCTATGAAAAAAGAAATCATCACCGCCCATGGACAACACCGCCACAGTTCTTGCAATAGTTATGTTGCTGGCGTTTTACGCATACGTGTCCGAGGCAACCTCCATCCAGCGTTTTCCGGCGACCTTTATAAGGTCGTCTGTCCACCTTGTGGGTGGACGCTACACTTGCTGGCCCGTGGTCTCCAGTAAACTTAATCTTGAGTAATATTCAAAAATTATCAAATATTTGATTAATTATGTATGAGTAATACATGGTATATTGATTTGAAACTTTCTAACGGGTTTTTATATCGAAAGGTAACGTTAAAATATATTTATGCCCTTGGAAACTTTATTCTTGAATTAATCTGCTTCGGAATTGTGCAGAAGCCATGGCAGTTTTAATGCAATAAAGATTTCCATACAGTTTTTATTTGTTTTCTCTATGAGGTTATTGTAATAATTACTTTTTAAAAGTACATCGATCATCAAAATCCCCGCTGCCCATGGACAAGCACATCATAATCTGCAATTTCGTTCTATTGTCGGCTTTTTACGCCGCTTGAGCGGTATAATTTGAAATGCTCTGAAGGCTCACTCAGCGAAAAGCAGTACAAGTACAATTTCACATTGATATTAAATAATATCACACTTAAATTATCACATACCAAAATGATATGACCAAAATGCTTAATATGAACTTTCATCATTCTGGATGAGCCAGATCAATTAGTGCGTTAGAATTTACTTCGGCCTGGCTGTCCCACGGGTAAGATAGTGTTATAACACTCGTCCAGCAACTGTGAAGTCCTTTAAACCATCGGATAAATTTTTGTTCAGAACAAGTGATTGAACCCGATGTCTCTTGCTAAGACTACGTAGCAACGAGGGTCACAAATAAAAAAAGTTATTAACAATTATCATATTTCTTTTGATGTAATTAAAGTTAAATTAAATAATGTATGAATTAACTAATGAATTACTATTAACCAGTCCAGTTACAATTATTACATCAACACAACATATTTATTTTTAGTATAAAACGAAGAATTCAAAAAGTATAAGTAAAGTAGTAAAAGTCTATGTAAGGTTTATAAGTCTGTGATGTTCCTTCAAACTGTTGTAATTCGTTGAAAGATAAATTAATCGAGAAGCGTAAATCGCAGTAATAAAATGTGGAACATCAATTGAAACAAAGTTACCGCTGTAATGAGTTTTATCGACCGTCAAGTTGAGCGTTCTAAGTTATAGCGACACGCAAATACAATACAATACTTTTTATTAATATTTCTAACATAATTAATCTTTTTATGACTAATCTAATGCATATACGTAATCTTGGCCGGTAGATATGCGATTGAGAAAGGGCCAGCAACGCACCCGCGGCCTAGCAGCAGCTGGGTGTGTCAATGGGCGGAGGACTCTTATCCTAGGTGAGCCTTCTGCTCAATTGCTTCCCTATTTTTATAAAGGCCTAATTCAAGCTAATCTACTTTATGAATTGTAAGAGTATGTGTATGAATAAAGAATATTTAATTTTGAACTATGAACTTTCAATTTATTCAATCCGGCGACCACCAAACTCGCCAAACCAACCCCTTTGCCAGTTATTGTTGTTAATATTAGATACACTAAAAGTATTTCCCTCATTTTTAAATGCAGTAAACATTAGACTACTTAGGTACTCGCCCGAACAAGCCATATCACAACTTCATAATATACTCAAATAATAAGAACAATTACTATATTTAAAACATTGCCGACGCACTATTGAGCTGACTCATCCACATGATACATACCACGGGCTTATAGAATACAAGCATGGAACAGTACTTGTACTGTATTACGCTGAATGAGTGACGATATAATAGGCTCTTAAAATTACGCTTAAGCGCCAATTGTTTTGCAGTTGTCCATGGGTAGCTATGTTTCCTTAATATATAGAAGACACTATTGATCCTTTGTCCGCTAAACCTTAAACAAAAACTTAACATGTTACGAATTGTTACGCAAATGCATGCTTCTATAGTGTTGATACTGATCAACACTATAAAAGCAACTCTTGCACTGGCAAGAGACACAAAACTGTGACCGTTGATGTCACAATACTTTTTTTTAAAGTCGCTTTAACAAGCCATATCACAACTTCATATAGTTGCTATATTGAAAACAGTATCTAGTCCTTTTTTTAAAAAATTTGCTTGCATAGCTGTTTAAAGAAATTGGAAAAATTATTGCAATTAAAATATTTGTTTAAGTATGGAAACACACGAGTAGTAAGTATTGAGAATGCCGTTGATTTCAGTGAGGGTGGCCCAGGCTCCGGGGCCAGCTTACATAACGAGTAAAGCGGTACAGCCTGGAGGCTGTGTCGTCTCTCTCGCTCGAACGCGCGGCTGCGTTCACACTGGACGACTTTTCCGTCATCGATTTTTTTTAATATAGCATACCAGAGCAGGCGGGTCTTCTATGGTGGTAACATCTCAACGCCCATGGACAATAGTGCCACGATGTACTTATATATAACATATATCTTAAAGGGGCATTGTTATCTTCAACCACTCAAAGACAGTCTAAATACTATTTCATGCTCTGTTCTGTGGCCGTACCTATAAACTATCAATTCATTTTTATTTTTCGTTACTAAGCCCTATTTAAATATGGCTTCTATTTTTAAATATAGTATTTTATCTATGAATATTTGAGTAATTTGTAATTTAATATTATTAGGTTTATTATTAAATCTTATCTTACATAAATGAGATATATCTTTAAAAAAAATTATTTTCAATTAAAAAAATGAGCAGTAACTGATCTCTTTTATGCTAGAAAAAGGTTATTTTATAACAACAACATATACTGTGTTTTTTACACGGAATATTTTGTATGTAGAATATTAAGTTACATATTTGTATTAAATCTTTCATAATTAATTATTTTTGTGATTATTTGAAAGTACTGAAGCAATGTTATTAAAAAAGCTAATAAACTTAAAGCGTTAATGAATAACAATTATATATTAAAAAATAAAACCAGAAAACGCGTGAAAAGTCATTCATTGTGCACACCGCCTTACGCAGCATCGCACATGTACCGAGTTAGCTAACAGTTGCGTAGTTGGTCCCGCGCCGTCGACAAGTACGCGCGCGCTTCGTTCGAAATTTGAAAAAAAGTGTTTTTTTTGTTGTCAATTTGAAAATCGAACGTGGTTTCACTGTGCTAAAGAAACTGTGATTTTTTTTTTTCAAAGTTAAATGGTGACCTCGTTTCCCGGAGCGTTACTATAGCAACGGATGACGTCAAGTTCAGGGGCGGTTGGTGCATTTTCGTTCAATAAGCGCCCTTCAGGCTGCATGTTTTTATTTCGCTATATTTTCTATGAGTTAGTGCAATTTTCATTTTTCAATGCTCGACTTATACATTTTTAATATTTAAGCTGAACTATTGTTTAAAAGGCAATATATAACAAATTATAATTTGTACTTATAATAATTTAAAACGATATGATTTAATAAAATCAATCTAGCGGACAAGGAAAGTTACTTCATTCTACTTACTAAATCTTATTTTCTTTAATTTGAAGGTAAATTTATATTCCCATTTCAAAAATCAATAGACATGTAGGTACCCCACCATACAGTAAAAAAATATCATATATTTTAAATGGTGAACAATGCTTTGAATATTAAATAGAGCGGAAAATTTACTTTTATAATAGTACAATGACATTTATTATATGACTTATGAGTACTTTATAGGTTTTTATATGTTCGTAACGGATCCATAAACATCTTAATACCAGCTTTCATATATCTTGCTCATTATTTTTGTTCGTTAATAAATGATTTCATATATACATTATTCTATCGAATTTATCACGGGTAATATTCTGAGGAGCTGTATTAAACTGCAGCAAAACTCACTGAATACAAAGATGCATTTTAATCATTTCGATGTTTGTCGTTCCACAACGGAGCGTTTTTTGAGGCATTTTGTGTCGCGCACCACCAGTCTGTAGAATCATCTGTCTGTAAAGTCATATCGTCTCGGTTTGTAACATTGACATAATAAAATGAATTCAAAAAAGAATGTACCTATCAATGAAAATCAGGCAACGCTCCCGCTGCCCGCTTAAATCAGGAAAGCCTTCTGCTCACTGGCACCACATTTTAATAAGCATTTCAATTGGGTTGTTTATGCTGTCGAATAAAAAGTTAGTTGTTAGTTGTCATAAGTTAATTTCAATCTCAATTAATATTACGTTGATTCTGTAAGTTTCTTGGACTGTCGCTACTTTTTTTATATATAGTATAGCGGACAACGGAGCAGGTGGGTCTCTTATATGCTAAGAGAACACCGCCGACCATAGACAACCGCTCCACATTCGACGAATTGGTTGTATTGCCGGCTTTTTACGCCACTTAAGCGCCACTTTTAAGGGCCTCTGATATACTCACTCAGCGAAACATTGATAACTCTCTTCTTACTCGTCTACGGAGATCTTAGACCTACGGAGATGATACCAGTTCCTTAGTGTATACATTTAAAAAAACTTATATTAATACTTACATTTAAAAAAATTTACAGAATTAAAAAATAAATTACATTTCATTAATTTTAGATTGGAAAGTTTCCACTAAACTTATGAAAAACTAAATTGATTTTACCTCTACGGTTCGTAGCATAAAAATTATTACAATTTATTTTTGAAAATGTAATCTACAAACGTTTCCTTAAAATCTAGCTTCAGTATTGGCTCAAAAATAATTTACAACTAAATTAACTGCTACTTAGACATTACAAAGAATGTGTCCATTAAGACTTTTCTTTTGTCTAAAAACCGGTAGTCATTTTTTGCATGTATTTCTTAAGCGTTACTATTACTAATATATTCTTTGATAATAAACAAACAGAGATGCAGCCTAAACTAACTAAATAATATATTTTTTCACTAATATTTTCAATTGGAAACAAAACAAAAAGAATTTTTTCACAGCACAAATTGAGACTAGTATATTTTAAAGACAAAAATATAGTTTTAAACCTTTTGTTCGACTCTTTTTACGTGATTCATACATACAGTTATAAATTATATAGTATAATTGTATATATTTTTTGTATTAATTTTAACAGGCGATAATCTCATCTTTTTTGGTAAATTGGTAAAAGAACCCCGCGTTTTTCAGAAACGATATTACAAATTGATGAAAGATTTTTAAAAATATAATCATTGGATATGTAACACTTCAAGCTACCAGCTTGTGTCATAATTACATTTTTGTCATCGTTTATGACTAAGAACTAATTAATTTATATAATGAGTACGTTCATTAAACAGAAATTACGCGTATAATATTGAAGTTTCAACACGTAATATATCTACAATATATTAATCATCTTATTTTCTATTTAGTTAATGAACCTAATATATAAATTTTTAATACCTATTTTCTTAAAAGGTTGCTTCAATACCTTGTTATTTTTTTAGTAGAGCGGACAACGGAGCAGGTAGATCTCCTATATGGTAAGAGAACACCGCCGCCCATGAACAACCGCGCTAAAGTTCGCGCATTGGTTGTGTTACAGGTTTTTTACGCTACGGAAGCTGCATTTTAAGGGCCTCCAATATCCTCACTCTCTCAGCAAAACACAGTACAAGTACCGTTTCAAATTGAGCATTCTGTGAGTCCTTGGTATCACTTCAGACGAGCTGGCCCATCTAGTGTGTCCGCATATGCTTCAGCATGGCTCTCCCACGGCATAAAATTATTAAGTTATGATAGAGCGGGTGACAGTGCAGATCCTCTTTATCTTAAGAGATCACCGCCCTTGGATAATCACGCTTAAATGCTATTACTGACTTTTAACGGCATTTAATCTGTATCTGGTATCTTCACTCACTTAACGAAACAGTACAAGTACCCTCTTTGTATTCTGTGAGCACTTAGTATCAATTCGAACGAGCTGGCCCATTTAGTACGTCAGTATATGCTCTAGCATGACCCTTCCACGGATAGTATGAAGATATTTGTATATCTATTGTAAAGGTCTTTGGTAGGGTCCAAAGAACGAAAAAATTGGAAATTTTAATTAGAACGGGGATTTAATCCGTCCCTCATGATTATTTTTATTTTTAATTAATTCTATCTAGTTATAATAGAAATTATTTTGTTATTTACCCATTATTTATGAGACTCTACGAATTTTAAACGTATTTGCATAGTACATATACAAATATAAGTCTCTTGTATAGGTCAATGAGTAATGCGATTAACCTTTCGGGTAGACCTTTCAAATTACAAACATAAAATCGGATCACGTGTAAATCCAATGTATGTTTCCTTTATATATTATCATGGTAAAACCTGCGAATATTCTATTATGTATATATGTAGAAATGGATTTTGTAGATTTTATCCATAATATGAAGAGATGGTTCGGATTGGCAGCCGATGCTTGACGTTGCGTAATACTTGCTTCTATATTTTCCTGTTTGCTTTTATTTAGATTTAGAATAGAGCGTGAAAGTTATATGTATATATATATTTATTGTAAAGTCTGAATATTATAAAATATATGCGTTAATATACAAACGTTTACCTAATATTTAGTTAACTTAACACACAATATTTAAATAGTTTTCTTGACAATGTTAAATTGTAACTATAAAATCCATATATAGATTAGATAGAACACTGTTAAGTTCTCAATTGAGAAAAGTTTATAATAAAACGGTTAATTTAAATTTATTAAATTTTTAGACTTCACAAACCAACCCAATAATGGTAAATCTCATAAGGCATACTTTTTCTTATGAAATGCACATCGTTTATCTGTATTGATAAAATCTGTTTTGAAACTAAAACTTTATTTTACTATTAGTGCTTAATTATTAATGAACTTAAAATTAATATTATTTTAGCCATGGGACATCCTTGCTGAAGCAAAAACTGAATCACTAATTTATCCGACTTTTCCGAAGTGAATCACTTCGGAAAAGTCGGAAAAGTCACAGTCTTACAGAACACAATCTAAAGCAGTATTTGTATTATATTTTTCTGATCGAGTGAGCACGATGCACGTGAAATAAAACCTTTTATTCGGCTACATGACCAAAGCGCGGATTGTGCGTGGCTGTCTATGGGCGGGTGTAATATCTTATTATAGAGAAGAACCTGCTGTCTGCCGATATTTTTTTATCATAATCAAATTGTATTTAATAACCACATAAAATTATTAGATATTTTAAATTAGTATATTAAATTCTTTGCACAAATCACGAAGCAAAGATGCTTTTTTTCATACAATAATAGTTACCAGCACACAAATACGCAACAAAAATTCCCATAGATGTTGTAACAACAGCCTTCACAAGTGCATATTAGTTTTATTGGAATAAAGGCTTTATTTCCTTCACGTTAAGCCTCATTAGGCTCCGACGGAATCCTATCGAGGTCTCATTGCGTAAGAGTGTTGACACGGCGCGGGCGTTCGCGAAGAGTGCGGCCAACTATGATTTTTCGAGAGACAAAGGTGTAACCCCATCTCTAGTACTACTGTATAAAGCACTAATAATTTACATTTTTTTAGTAAATTTTCAAACTAATTTACTAAAATTGTTTTACTCTCTCTTTTATGATTACTTATATCTCGATACGTCAAAGTTAGACAACTTTCTTTACGGTACAAATTGTAAAAGTAATGTAAAAATAATGTAAATGGTAAAAGGTCATTTATCATAAAATATGGGTTCTTTAGTACCAAGACGCCGACAATATTGAATTAGTTCCGTTACAAAATCAATACTTGTGAACCCATAGTAGTGGCTAATCCGTTGAATAAAATGTGTGTCAAATGCGTAACCAAGAAACCTGTTTTATATAACCGGTGTACGAGTGAAAACGAGGATTTGAAGATATAACTGCAATATTAGGTAAGGTTAGGTTGAGGGATTCGTATCTAACAGCTCTAATAAGGCAATCACGCAAGCTAGGAGTATCAGGTTCGATCCCTGATCCAAATGTAAATTATCAATTATTTAGAATTTATATTCGATCTGCAAGGGCTTGGGGTTTGCCTAGTGTGTGTTGAGTACTAAATTTAATATACTAAATGTCTTGCCAGACAACAAAGTAGTATAGCAGAAAGTTTACTAAAACCTCCGAACGTACACAAATTAAGTGACGTAAGACGAACGCTTGAATGGAAAATACTTTCCCTTTTGAAGAAGTGAAACCTTAATGTAACACTGCTTGTGTTACAAATGATTGCCTACAAATTTTGCCTAATGGAAGTAGCGGTAATACTAACTATATTGTCAAATTAAGTATGCTAACTCAGACAACTTAGATAACTCAGACAGCTCATAGTATGAGTTTGTAATAGTTTCTATCAGACCTGAATTGCATAATCAGATTATAATAAGGACAAAGAGAATTACGGAAACTACCTACCGATATTTAACTGTCAACTGTGAGTAATAGATACGAATTCTGATGTATATTTGATGGGTTTAAGTTATCATAAATAATATACTGTCTAGAATTTGTTAATAAAATCCCATTAGAGATTTTATTAATTTGAAAATAATATATATTATTTTCATATAACGTCTTTCATTTTACAATAAAATAAGTCAAACTACAAAAACGATTTAAAAATTGACATTAATAAATCTCTTTTTAATAAATCTCTATAACTAAGAACATTCCAAATAAACCCAAATAATATCGAAGGAGCTCTAAGTTATTCCGCTTAAGCGACGTTAAAAGCCGGCAACACAATCAAAGTGAGAAATGTGGAGTGGTTGTTATGGCCAGCGATCTCTAACCATCAAGATAACTGATTTTCTTAGTTGTCCGCTGTACAATAATATATAAAGTAAAATGAGGAATTAGCACACAAAATACTTTAAAATCTCTCTTTAATGACTGCAGAATTCAAACTTTAATCTCAATTTGACAATTGACTGACGGAAAAGAAAGCAGATGCTACTAAGTCCCGTAAGTAACAGATTAGTCAGCTGCTGCCCCCACGCACAAATTATTCAATTAATTGCAGCGCCTGCGCAGACACTTGTGTGCACAGGATGTGACGCACTGTCAATGTTTTTTCCTTTGCGGTGAATGCATCATCATTATTATCTGCCTATCAAAGTCCACTGCTTAGGCCTTTCCCAAAGATCCCACAATAAATGCAGTTATTTTTTTTTTCATTCACAATTATATTTATTAACAACTTAAACAAGAAAACAGTAAAAAATAAAAAAATGTGAATTTCCTCTGTTTCACTTTGATGTTCGTCGTTCCAAAATTGAGTTTTTAAGGCAACTTGTGCCACATACCAACACTATGAAATGTGCTCCCTGAAGAGGTATTTCAAAACACATACGACGTGGAGACCTTGCCAAATAGTACATACCTATAAATTAAAGACCGGCAACACACCCGCGGTCCTGCAGTTGCTAGGAGTGCTTTTGGGTGGAGAACCGCTTATCCTAGTTGAGCCTCTTGCTCGTTTGCCACCGTTTCCATAAAAAAAGACTTTTTCTTGTCGTTTTAAGTGGAAATTATTTTACTTTACCTAATCAATAATATAAATTTAATGCTTTCTAATTTAAAAAGAAACGAATTCTTTTCAATTATAGTCACTAGCGGTTGTTCTGGTGAGCATTTATTTGTTTATTAAATCCTGTGAATTTATTCATAACACAAAAAAATTAATTTTATAAATTATTTTTTTTCTAAATAATAACGTCGTTTGCATTTTTTCTTATATAGAATTAGTACTATAATTAGAATTTAGTAATTGCTTCAGTTATTTAGAAATTAAGAACTAACAAACTGTAATAAAATAAAAATACATCTCAGCCCCGTGGGAGAGCTATGCTCAAGCATAAGCTGACGCATAAATTGGGCCGGCACGTTTGATACCACGAGCTCACAGAGTATTCAGTGTGAAACGGTACTAGTACTGTGTTTTGCACAGTGATTAAGGATATCGGAGGCCCTTAAGAAGGCCGCTTAATCGGCATAAAACACCGGCAACACAACCAATTCGCGGACTGTGGCGCGATTGTTCATGGATAGCGGTCTTCTTTTATCATATAGGACACCCACCTTCTCCGCTATCCGGTATAGAATAAAATTATATATATTAATAGTTTCCTCATTGTATTTATTTACATATATCCAATACACTCTGTTCGTGTATTATATGTAGCAGTTAAATTTTACATAAATAATTTACGTTATATATTTATACTAACTGGAACGATCTCGTTCGGTATTTTTTAAATGAAAAAGATTTTCAGATTAAAAATAATTCCACAATACAGATGACCCGCTGACCAATTCTTGAATTCTTTTTGTTTTATTGTGAACTACAATTTTCTTTTCTTTCAACGGTCATTGATAAACAAAGAAATTTAAGAATAGATGCTTTTTAAATTTGAATCTGAATTTATTTTAAAAAAATTCTTATTTCTACTCTTTTTTATATAGAAACGGTGTTAAACAAACAGGATGCTCACCAATACTAAGTGGTCCTCTGACCATGGACACCCATAGCCCTTGCAGAGCCATAAGTGCGTTTCTGGAGTTAAAGGAATTTGTACGCTCTTTTCTTGAAGGTCCGCGCATCTGGAAATATCTCTGCCTGCAGCTGATTCCACACAGTTCTGATGAGCCACACAAAATGCCTTAAAAATGCTCAGTTGTGCAACGACAAACATCGAGGTGAAAACTATGAAATTGCATTCTGCCTCGATGT
>DWCF01003349.1:0-19949 GCA_018230265.1 Delias oraia
AATATACAGATGATAAAAAGTAAAAAAAATCTTTAGAATATTAGTATTAGTAAGAAATATGATTTATCCGCCTTGAATTCTTTATATTTCGCTTTGTGATAATTTGTATCTTCTATAGAGCGATTCACTTACAAATATGGTATTATTTTTTGCCCCAAGTTTGTCTAAATCGACGGGTATATCGCATACAAAATAAACAAAAGGAAAAACAAAAAACAAAGCCGGCCCCGGTAGCGCTAACGCGAGCTGACGCAGCGTGGACGGCGAGTTCAAAGCGAGAAGTCACGTTAATCACTCTTCCACTCGACTGTACGATGCTTATCTGCCCGTTGGCTCACGGCCGTGTGCCAAATTGTACCGACTTCACCTTCCTATAATATTACTAAACAGAATTTTATACGCGACTGCCCCGCGCCGATGAATTTGACAGCTCGGAATAGTGGGTGATAAGTTTAACGAGGTTCTGTTGGTGGCAGGAGTTTAGTGAGGCGCGTTTTAAAGTCGATTGTTTGACATTTCAGCGAGGACATATTGAGGAAAATTTACGTTTTAAACATACACCATCAAGTTTAAATAACATCTTCATAAATCAAAAAGTATGTCGGAAATTCGACGAGTAATTTTTTGATTGTAAATATCAACCCTATTTTCTATATAACTAATAAAATAAATACGTGATATGTCGTACGTATTAACACTTGTACTGATGATTAAAATTAATTGAAATAAAAATCTATTACGAAACATAGCAAATAAGAAACCCTTAAACTTAATCAATTAATAAATAAAAAATAAATTAATAAATAACATCTCTCCAATAATTAATTGAGCATCAAATCATCCATTTTCTTCTGTATCAAGTGTTACGATCTTGAAAGCGCTACTCAGTGGCCGTAAGAGTGAATGAACATTGTCTTATCCGTAGGAAAGCCATGCTAAAGCATACGCTAGCGGACTAATTGGGCCAGTTTGTCCGGAGTTATAACATATATATAGAACTTATGTTGTGTTTTGGTGACGGAATGAGATGACCCATCATTAAGTTATACCGTTTAAACGGCGTAAAAAACCGGCAACACAACTAAAGATGTGATTTAAGGGTAAATTACAATAAATAAAGCTAAACAAAAATTAAAGTCTTATGTGTATAGGCTTGCTGGTATTAAAAACAGCAGCTTTTAATTATAAATGTTGTAATAAACACGAGTCCTGTGGTAGCGGTGAATGCGGCGAGCGTGGGCAACCATCGATTAACTGCTCGTTACCGCACGACAAATCATGGCGCGGTTAGCGGAACACATCACGGCTGGCCATTGTCAAGTTTTCGTATTTAATTTATTTCTTCGTCGTACATATATATTTACAAAGGCAAAGGTATTATATCACCAGTCGCGGGTAACCGCTGGATCCAGATCGTTCAAGATCATAATAAGTGGGCGTCTTTGGGGTAAGCCTAAGCCCAGCAGTGGACTTGATACGCTGATGATGATTATATCACCTGTGGGAGAGCCATGCTGAAGCATATGCGGATGCACTAATTGGACCGTTTGATACCACGGGTACAAAGAATACTCAGCGTTAAGCGGTACTTGTACTTTGTTTCGCAGAGTAAGAGCTTAAGAGGCGTAAAAAACTAACAACGCAACCATTGCACGGACAGTGACGCGGTTGCTCATGGACGGTCGTATTCTCTTACCATATATCTTACCTACCTGCTCAGTTGTCCGCTATAGCATTTTTTAGTATAGGTAGATTTGTTATATTAACCAAAAACCAATTAATCGTTATTTATCACGTCATATAATAGAGAATAGATTTAATAACTTAACATTTACAGGTAAACAATTGGAAAAACTATAGTCTCGGGGAGGATCAGAATGTCGGCTTGTATATTGTTTATAGTATGAGACTGTCGTTAGTTGAAATCAATCTTAGTCAACTTATTCTCAATTGTTTAATTTCATAAAAAAATTAAAAGAATAATATAGGTAATGACGTCCACCCACAAGATGGACAGACGACCTTATAAAGGTCGCCGGAAGACGCTGGATGCAGGTCACCCCCGACAAGTATTAATGGAAATCAAAGGGAGAGGCCTATATCCAGCAGTGGACGTCTTACGGCTAAAAACATGATCAAGATGACGATGATGATGAATGTAGGTAAGGTCTATGTTTTATTAATATCGTAAATGTAGGGGCTATTTTTTGAAATTTATTATAATTATAAAATTCGTAGCTAAAATAATTATAATTATCAATCTTTGAATTAAGCAATTAAAATGTGTGTAGATTAATACTTTTTTTGCAAATTTAATCTACATTCATCTAAATGTTAGATTAGCCAAAATACCAACAGAATGTGTTCTTACGTAACAGAGAAATCCGTTTGCAATTCGTGTTGCGAATAATTATTTTTTTAATAATCTCACCATTTTTATGCAAATTAAGATTTCTAAAAGTTAATTGTTCTTATTCACAAATAATTAACGATAATTTATGGTGCTTTATACTTTATTTATGTCTAGCTTTACAACAATTAAATGTGGCATTTATAAATACTAAATTGTTATTTAAAATATAGTCTAAAAATAAACTAATCATTTTAAAATTGTAGTTGTACTTGAAACGGTACCTCCTTGTACTGTATTTCGTTGAATAAGTGAGGATATTTTTAAAAAATGCCGCTCAATCAGCGTAAAAAGAAGGCAGCACTACCAATGCGCGGACTATAGCGTGTTGGTCCATGGAGGAAACGTGGAATTGTTCTCTTACCATAAATGAGACCCACCTGCTTCGTTGTCCGCTATATAATAAATAAGTCATCATTATCCTTAACATTCTACAAATTTGTTATTTAAAGACTAGGTGTCCGGTAGAAATATATTTTATCCTTTTTCTATTTCACTTTTCACTTTTTGAATCACTTTTGAATTGTGAAATAAAGGAATCAGATTGAGATTGAGAAGAACTCAATATTTGCACTGTAAATATCAATCAATTTTAATTAAAGCTAATACTATTATAATACAAGAAGCGAACATAACGGCGTCACCTATCTAACATCGGTCATAATATTTCAACAGTAGCGAATGTATGGCGACAGACGGACAGATAAATTGCTTATAATTTATCGTTGTACGCCTTCTAATTACGGAGAGCGGACGTTGAGTCATACCAGAAAAATGATTTGTGGTTATTGCCGTGTATAACAGTACTAATCCCTAACTACTTTAGCCAACTTTGTATTTACCCACTGCAATGTAAACATTACGTATTTAGCTAGATGTTAGTAAAGCTCGCTTATACTGGAAGAACTTTTTTTCGTTCTTTATATATGAAATGAATATGATAAGTATAAATTAAAAGTGCGTAGCTATTCCTAAAAGGCCGGCATCGCACCCGCGGCTTTGCATGGGCTGGGGGTGTCCATGGAAGGGTGACCGTTTATTCTAGGCGAGCCTCCTGCTCTTTAAAACAATTTGTGTAAAACCCAAGACGGAGTTACTGCTCGGTCTTTTTTACTTTATTAAGTAATCTGAAAAATATTCTATAATTTACCGTTGTGCTTAATAAGTATGGAGGTTCAAATAAAACTTGTAATTGTATTAAACTAAACATAAGAAAAACATATTACTCACAAGCATAAATGTCACTTTATTTAATTAAAATAAATTGTAGCAAATAATAGCTTCGATTAAGACTTTGTTTATTCATTACAGAGCTAGTCAGTCATTATAATATGTATGTACATATTATATAAAAGTGTGTACCCCCTTATATAGGGGAAAAAACAAGATGAAAATGGTTTTTACTGTTAATGGTCAAATTATAAGGTTTATAATTTTTACTTTGATAAAATTAATGACAGTTTGAAATAAAGATAGCTCAACGAATTAATCTCTGAATATATTATACTAAAAATACCAGCATTTTATCACTTTATATATCGTAATTATGCTAACTGAATAAACGCGGTAGCAATAAAATTAAATGTTTTAAATGAAATACCAACAATTTTAGTTCATTAATATCTTTATATATTTTATGAGCTTTTAAAGGTTTATCTTAAATAAAAAACATTCATTCGAAATTAAATATTTACGTATATTTTTCATTTTTATGATCTTTTTAACAAGAAATTTTAATGTCAACAGACACCGATGATTACATAATCACTTAAAGAATCTAGTGCTTGTTATATGTTTCTGCGTCCGATTGAATATTCATAACTTATGTTTAAAAGATTTCCGAAACTTAAAAACGGTGCCACTTTAAACAACATTAAAATGTAAATTTTTAATTTATGTGTGTTCGAGGCTATAAAGATTTTATCAGAGTGAGATTTAAAGTCCGCTATTCAAATAATAGCAGCGTTTCATTGCGGTAACATTTTATCATTTAGCGAATGGCGTATCCTTAATTAATTGCAAAGATATGTGATCTTTATGTCTAGCCAAATGTGGATATTAAAATACAAACACATTTAACAGTCCCCCTCCTAGCTAACCAATAAAATTAAAAACTATGTCAATTACACACTAGATTTGGTACATAAAATTTCCGTTAAGCTAACTATAAAAGAAGTTCATCACTCGAAAAAAAGCGAGTCATCAGTGCACAGTAACATCACGAGTTAAGATAGAGATCACAGCTGTCGCGCCTCAGTGGGCAGAGTCTGATGATATGGGCCGACGGAAACTTGAAGAATCTACCGGAGTATATTTACACGTCTTCAGTTTCGAATGTCCTTTTGGCATGAGCGGTTAGTTCTCGGCGCCCCCCTTTTTGCTTACGTGGAGCGCCGACGGTCCTCACGGATGCAACGGCCGCGGCCCGAACAACGGGTAGGATGGGAAGTATGCGGCGAGCGACGGGTGAGGTGGCAGCGGGAAAGGCAACGGCGGTGATGAGACGAGGTGAGACGGCTTGCTGTACGGGTGGAATCTTGGGGTCAGTGGCGACAAGGGGGGCGTCGGATACGTCCTTTGTAACAGCGGATGAGTCGCACTCAACATTGAAAGACTTGGGCTTGATTCTCCACTGGCGGTATGTGATCTTAAATGCTGTAATAGCTCTTCTGATGTCGCAAACCTCTTTCCACAGTAGGCGGTGTCGCCTGCCATCCAACTGCATACAAATGGGAGTTGGGAAGCTGCCGCCAAAGCAGCCAGTTGAGCGTGGGCGTAAGCCGCCGCTGGGTGGCCAGAAGGTAATGAAAACGGTGCTTTAGTATGGTCACACTGCGAACAGCCAGCTGGGCATACCGCCGATTTGAGCAAATGAGAACTAAGTGAACATCCATTACAATACGGGTCCCTGCATACACCTAAATCACCCCCAGGTGCTTTCATTCTTGCGTAAGCTAGGTAGGGATTTAATCCATTTTTCAATGCATGGTGTTGAGCAGCCATTAGACTACTAGTCATTAGATCCATTGGCAGAGGGAACCCGGAGTGTGGTAATCCTCCCAGAAATGCAGATGAGGAAACTGGTATGCTCGGCTTGAAACTTGAATGTTCTTTGGTTTCTGTACTGGACGTTAGACTACTTGAGTATGGTAACTTGGTGGATGAATTTGAGGAGTCCGAGTTAGACTTCACCTGGGCCGCCGGCGACGGCATAGGGCTCGATCTCTCCTCAGATTTCTCCGATGGCGTCTTGCGGTGCGCCGGCGGCGACGTTCGTAGAGACGATGAGCTTTGATTGCTATTGCACCGAGCTTGTACTGGCGTAGTGGACGCACTACCTTTTGACGATGGTGTTTTCGATTGAGGGTTGACAGACGCTCTGTCTTCTGGCGTCCGAGTCTTTTCTCTGGTTAGGCACGATTCGTAAGGCTTGAAACTTGGTTTATTATCTACATGCACCGTTTTTTCATCATATTTCTTGTTTGCCTTTTCAGCCGCTGAGATGAGTTTGGGGTTCGGTGTATCGGCGCCGATAGCGCTGCAGGTTTGCGCCAGTAGTGCCAGCGGGCTCTTTTTCGCGTCGAGCTGCAACAAAGAAGTTATGGAATGAAATAGCAGTTTGCGAGTGACAGCACAAAGGGAGCCGGGGGTGCCGGGCGAAAGAGGAGGGGGAGGGGAGTCCAATCACGCGGTCGACGCGCCATTATTCGCGCGTCTGGCAGCCGTCGGCCCCGCTTGACATTTCACTCGGCTCCCGCATGATGTAATCTCGCAGTGAAAAGGCCAATTTGTGCCGCTGAATTTGCGGCACGCCTGAACTTGCCGAGCTGTCACGTCTATTATCACGGCAAAGCGTTAGCAAGGGAGGGAATTTGTCGCAATATTGTTTTACATTTACGAATTTATATCTGCTTTTACGTTAAAGAATATTAGTCTAATTTGGTTCAAACTTTTAATATGCTATTGGAATTTATGTAAGCGCCAAGAAACAGTTAAACTGCATTTGTGCCGCTCACCACCTCTCTCTAGAATCACCTGCCAGCAGGGGTATTTTGAAACAAATACGACTTGCGGACCTTCAAGAATAGAGCGTACATTTTCCTAAAAGGCCCTCAACTTACCCACGGCTCTGCAAGGGATAGGGGTGTCCATGGGCGGAGAACCGCTTGCCCTAGGTGAAGCTCCTGCTCGTTTTCCACCGTTATTATAAAACATTAAATTTGAGTCAAATTATCAGTAAAAAGATTTAGATTCTTTTAATTATGTGCATCACATCTATCCAATGGAAACGTTCATTGGTAACCCGAGGTTCAAGTAGAACTTCAGCCGCGAAAGGCCACAAGGATATAAACCGCCACTTTTTTACAAGATAATATTTTAGATATAGGTATATGAGAATTTGTGTCATTACTGATTAATAATTTTTGGCCTAAAAGTAAATTTATTTGAATTTTTTTTATTTTAAAATAAAATAATTATGATTTTAATTATTTTATGCTTAATTTTCATTCAAGTATTAAGCAACACATTTTATTGGCATAGCTATAATTAGAAAGAGAAATATAATTTAGTTATGAAGTCAACTAAACAAAAAAATTGATAAAAAATATATTACGTTCTTCGAAACGGTTGTAAAACAGGTTTAAATAGTAAATATTTAAAAAATATTACTTAAATCGTTAATAATATTAAAGAAATACAGTAGAGATAACTTCTAAATTATTCATTCAAGTCTGAATTTTATGTTTTGTGATAAATAATTAATCTTCTTTCCTCTTTCGGTTTTAAGAACAATCTATACACAATACAATTTTATATAATATAAAAATACATAAGGTTTAAAAGCAAACATATATTGTTATTGCAATATTTTAGTATAACTACATCAATGTATAAATGAATCAATATAATACTTAGAATACCTGAATAAAATAATACCTAGTGTGTGCAATAATAATTTACAACCGCGATAAATTTTAAGTAATTTGCATTTATTAATACTTAATTAACAATTTTAGTTACCTTGAGACGTTTTAATTACTTAATTACAGTTAAAAATGTTTATATATTTATTTAAAACTTATTTGCTTTATACTCCCTATATAATACAACGCATAAGCATTATTCACATTTTGTAATCATTTCAGAATCGACAGTTAGGAGAAAAACCCATTAGAATAGCTTTAAACTAACCGTGGTCGGCAGTGGCGACAGATAATCAGGACGCAAGTACTGATTGCTTGAAGTGAGCATGTTGCTCCACAGAATGTTGTCTTTCTCCAGTTTAGAAGCACTTATTGACACTACACGATCCAATCACATCACTCACAACGCGTCCGTGTACCACATGCAACCTCCTCAAGCACTGTCGGCGGACTGAGCGAATGTCGCGGCGTACGGGGGGTACGTGCCTAGGTTGTCACTCGTCGCCTCGCCATTTTTGCGTTCTGTGTACTTTGCGGGAGCTTTGCGTCTTATCCCCACCGCGCTTTGACACCCTGTTTGTTATGTCTCGCTCGCGCGCGGGAAAAATTACTAGAACGCTTTCCGTTTTGATGAAGGGATTATATTATAAAATATGCAGCGCGGTCAAAGGCGATGCGACGACAGAGACGCATCGTCCGGGAAATTGAATAGCTGTGGATAAATGGCGCGTCGCGGTGCTCATTTAGCTTGAGTTTACGTTTTAAATAACGTTGATGGCTTTATAATTTTATATTAAGTGACTAAGGCTTTGTTTTTACATACGATAAGAATCTTGTGTTTTTATTATCGAATAAGGCATATGCATTTCAATTACATATATATTATGAATTGTGAGTATAAACAAACTCCGCTCTACTTTTGCAACTCAAGTTCCGAACATAATTCAGTTCTTGACAGCCTATATTTTGCTTTCAAATTTAACTGAAGGAAGTATATAAAAGCCTTTAAACAACTTTCATAAATTAGGGTACCTTACACTAGCACTTACCTAATGCCCCAACTATTATTAGGGGTCAAAATAAGTAGTCATTGTTTACCTGTTTTTTTGATGATTCATGCAACTAAATCCCTGCACTAAGAATACTTTTATTGTTAGAACTGTTATTGTGGAAGTAAAATTAAATTTAAGTTTATTGATCCAAATATATTTTTCAAATAATAATGTTTTGTTGCTAAAATTTTTTTTAAGTGTTTTTGTCCTAAATGGGTTTATTGTGTGGGAAGTATTATACTTGCTACATATACAAACAAAATTAAAATATATATTCAAAATTTTTAAATGGTTTATGAACATTTATTTAAAAGTAATGTTTAAACTGAAGTTGAACATAATATGAAGTATCTAAATTTTATTTGTCTATACCTGTAGTTTGAGTTAGAAAACAGCTCTTGTAATCTATATACCTACTATGAAAAAAATTGATTTAGTTATACATACTAATTTTTCCGTAAAACTTTTCCATTTTAAATATTTTAAAAGTCGGTTATAATACATAGACGAAAGAGATGTTCTGAAAAGAGAGTTATAATATGAAACTACATTTATCTTTATATTAAACAACTGGTTTTTGATTTCTTTAAACCTGCCTACCTAAAGCTCTGACTATCGTGTTGGGAATATAGATTTAGTATAAAATCTAAATATGTGGCGTTGGCGGCGTTGGTGGCGTCAACGTCATACAGCGAAATATTTCGTTTTACGCTAGTTACGCCGACATTAATCAACAAATCATTGAGATTCAGGGTTAACAGCGTGGTGTCTTTCAATAAATGGTTGACGCATGGAATAAGAAATATTATTAGGTAAAATTTACTTTACAAAAATATAATTCTTACCATAATAAAATTTATTAATATGCAAAAGTTTTCATTTTAATAATATAAGTTTGTCGTTTAAAAATTAATTTTTTGTATAGAAATAATATCACAAGATTTCAGAGATGGAATATGGGTATTCGTTTTGCCCGGTACCCCGGGGCTAAACGTTCTAATGTTCGAATTTGTAAGAGCAGTTAATAAAAACTAATTTGTGATAATTATTTGTTTTTGCATTGTAAACTTTTTTTAACCTTAAATACCTTAAAGTTCACTTTGCCTTCCCTTAAAGAGGCCATATGTGAAGGCATTGAATTTACGTAGGTAGGTATCAGTTTGTAATATATATAATTAGGAGTTAAATTGATTCATTCGTCCGAGAAAGGCAACAACCCTATAGCATCAAACGAGCCGTCCTACAAATGGACGTGTGTGATGTGGCTACTGTCGCTTCATTGGACAGAAATATCAGGACACAGGTCCACAGAGTAGCTGCATGCTGAACGATTAATTTTTTAAATAGTATAGCAGACAACGGAGCAGATGGGTCTCCTATATAGTAAGAGAACACCACCGCCCATGAACAATCGCGCCACAGTCCGCGTAATGGTTGTGTTGCAGGCTTTTCAGGCAAATTAAGCATATCTATTTAAAGGCCTGCGATATGCTCCCTCACTCTGTGAAACAGTACAAGTACCGTTTCACGCTGATTTTTCTGTGTGCAATTATTTGCTGTGCGGATACCTTACGTTACAGTAAATGAATCTGAACTTACAAGCTAATATTCTTAGGGTTGTATGTATAGCTATTACTTTTTTTATAGTATACAGGAAAACGGAGCAGGTTGGTCTCCTATATGGTAAGAGAACACCACCGCCCATGAACAACCGCGCCACAGTCCGCGCATTGATTGTGATGTCGGCTGTTTACGCCGCTTAAGTTGCAATTTTAAAAGGCCTCCGATATCCTAACTCACTCTGCGAAACACAGTACAAGTACCGTTTCATGCTGAGTATTCTGTGAGCCCGTGGTATCACTTCGGACGAATCGGCCCAATGGTTCTAAATGATTCTTAGGAACATATTTTATTAAAATGCGACGAGAAATATGCTATACATGTATCTGAGTTAGAGATCTCAAGTAACACAAGCTTATTGTGCAAGAAATCTCATCTTAAAATGTTGATCTTGTAATGGAAGCTGCACACTTAGCTATAGAAAATTATAGCACACATTTTTCTTGGCTGGTCATATAAATTATAAATGCATGTATTTTTTATTAGAACATGTATTGAGACGTAACTATATCAGTTAGACATGCTATCAAGATATTTTTTGCTTTTAATCAATATATTCCCAGCACATGCAATGTTAGGTAGTTATTTGTATATTTTATTACATGATTGGCATTAATTTTCGCAATAATTATGCCGGCTCGTCCGAAGTAATACTACGGGCTCACAGAACTCCAATGTGAAACAGTACTTGTACTGTGTTTCGTTGAGTGATTGAGGATATCGGCCACTCTCAAAAATGTCGATTTAGTGGCAAAACCATTGCTCACCGGAGATAATATAGCTTTCCAAAGGTAAAAGAAACTTTGAAATACGTTAGGTAAGTTGTTTTTGCGCTTATTCACTTCAAACGAACAATGAATCTCTGCTCTTTACAATATTCGTATAAATTTTGGTGAGCAATGGATAGATCTGCTTTAAACTATAAAACGTCTATTGTTATTTTGTACTTAGAACGATTTTTTCTTTAAATTATTATTTATTAACTGAGAACTCCGCCACCCATGCAACCGCACAACATTCCGCGCATTGGATCCCACTCAATCGGGATTTTTAAAAGCCGTCGATATCTTCATTCACTTTATTAAATATTATTCGGGGTTAAACTCCTATATAATAATAGCCTTTACTGTGGCAGTACCTTTACAAAATCTGGCACCGAACAGGAAATCGGAAAGACTTGCTAAATGTGCGAACTCGAACAACAAACTGTTTAGCGATAAGGAATATTTATTTTCTCCTTATCGTAATTTGAAATGTATCTTCTTAAATACTTATTAAATAAGTTTATTTAAACTTGTTTAATGGGTATGCCTCTCTCTTATAGACACGATTTGTTAAAGAAATTAAGACAAATAAGTTAAGTTAGTTTATATTAAATTAAAAAACTTCTAGCTTAATTATAACCTAGACACTACTTAGAAACTAGACACTGTTTTATAAACTTAATGACGTTATCAATTTCGACGTGAAAGCAAACCTTAATGTGATTGGTTGATCTTGAATTTTTGTGATTTTGTATTTGAAATAAGCCTATCAAGATTTTATAAAATCGGGATATGTGCGGATAAATTGCAAGTAAATTAAGCAGGTTCGTCTCCTATATGGTAAGAGAACACCGCCGCCTATGCACAACTGCGTCAAAGTCCGCGCATTGGTTGTGTTGCCGGCTTTTTACGGCGCTTAAGCCTTTTTAAGGGCCTCCGATATAAGCATATAGTGAATAAGGATTCACTCTGCGAAATAGTACAAGTACCGTTTCACGCAGAGTATTCTGTCAGCCCGTGGTATCACTTCGGACGAGCTGGCCCAATCAGTGCTTCAGCATAATATGCTTCAGCATGGCTCTCCCACGGGTGAGAGTCATAGTATTGTAAAGTTATAAAATTATTAAAAGTAAAAATATACATAGACAGGTTGACGCTTCTATTTGTAAGGGTGGTTTCTAATACGTGGAACTTTGCAGTTTGAAGCACTTTGAGTTTAGTCTTTGATATTCTATGAACGGCTATTGCTTGTCTTTCTGTTTAAACTTAGTCGCTGCTTGCTTTTGGGAAACATAAGAATAGAGTTACTCCATGGGTCGGTATCATAAAACAAATGGCTAGTTACTTTAAAAGAATTCATCATTTTTGAAATTCAATTTGCATGTCTCGTACAAATCTTGCGGTGGCAGAGTGCAGACGAAGGCACTATATAGCAGTTAAGTGCTAGTTGGCCGTTGCTTAGGATCTCCTTGTATTTGAACGGTGCATCGTTTCCCAAACTCTACCAAAGCTCCTTAGTTATTCGCATTAAAACTTTCTAGTTTTCATTCAGATAGCACATACTAATTTGCAATGTGAACCAGTCATAGAGTTTTTCAGCCAAAGAATTTATTTGAAGAATAACGTTTAATAATGACTAAGTAACAAAGTTTAATAGATTTATGACTAATGTTTCTTGGTTAAAACTTGTTCAAGCAAAATCGATTAAAAATATGATAAATGGGATAAATGGGAAAATGACTTGTCTGCCAACAAGCAGTTATTAAAGAAGCCATAAATAATAGTAGACCCAATTAATACAACAAAATGTCTATTGTCATTTTGAAGCAAACCTTTTTTTCTAATTTTTGTTTCTGTTTATGGTATGGCGGGCAAAAGAGTAGGCGGGTCTTCCGTCAGGAAAGATATCCCTGCCACTCATAAACAACCGCGCCACAATACACGTTTTCATTTTGTTCCCCGCTTAGGCGATGTAATTACAAGGGCGTCTAAATCTAAATAAAAAGCCTCACTCACTCAGCGAGGTCCAGCCTAAACACTGTTCCACGCTGGTATCACTTCGAACGAGCCGGCCCAATAAGTGCTTCAGTGGGGTAAAGCCCGAAGCTACGGATAATTTTAAGCTTATGCTATCAACTTTTAGCTGTGTTAAAAGAAAATAGAGTACATGTTTTGAATGTTAACTTTGAGTATCATAATTCACCAGAGCAGGGAGTATGTCTCCGTTTGCTCAACAGAAGGAATAATACACCTAAGATTGGGAGACAAGTACAGAGTATCACAAATCGTTGGACGTGATGAAATTGAAGTAACATTTCATGTTCTGTTTTTTGACATGGCCGAGGGACAAAACAGACAAACATTTATTTTTATTTAAAATAATTACATTTTATTTAATAACATATTATATAAAATTAATTTTAGGTTACAGCACTACCTAAATAGGTAATTTAATTTAAGAATGACCGAATAGAAAATGTATTTAATAGGGTTTTAAATGATAAATGTGACATACATATAAATTTACATAAAAGACAGTATACATATTAAAATAATAAAATATATTTCATTTTAATGCAGTGACACTCTGGCCATACAGGGGTAGTTTTTAGTACTGCTGTTTTTCTAACAGGTTTAAGAAGGTAGAATTTATTTTTATTTTAAATGAAATACTGATTTAAAAGTACCATATGGTCGGAATTTTAAATCTGTGACTGTAAAATATTCAATAACAATGCTAATAGTACCGTAAAGTCATATAACCTTTTGTTAAAATATAAAATTCAACAGGTACCAACTGTTAGAAATATAATCTGTAGCAAAGGCACTATCTGTGTTAGCGGAAACGGGTGTCGTGTGCTATTTACTTAAGACTTAAATACTTGGAAGTCATTAACTTTAACTAACTTCTTCACTGTTTAAGGAAGGCTCTGAATGATTCTGATAGGCGTCAATATTCCAGTTACAGACTGGAAACGTAACGAACACTTTTACTTTAAAAAACTGCATTTTAAAGTTTAGCGGATAAATAGCCTTACAGATCTTTAAGGCACCTGCGCTCATGGACAACCACACTACAATCCGCGCATTGGTCTTTTTGCCAGCTTTTTACGCCGCTCGCGCGGTATTAATTCACGGACCTCCAATATTCTCACTCAGTCAACAAAACACACAAAATCTATTTTAAATATTCAGATATTCAGCGAACAATCACTTTGCAATCGACGTTTTCTTATGCTGTTGGCTTTTTTGTCACGTAAACATGTAGGTAGTTAATTTCAGTTAGTGAATTTCTGTTTTAAGTTGGGATTCTATGAGTCATGGTACCTACGGACTCACCGGTTCAATTAATATTCCCATGGGGAAGAGAGTCACACTCACGTGATCACAGCCAAGAGCATCCAAAGCCATGGGTCTAACATAATACTTCATTAGTCAGATATTTTAAAACTTGCCGAAAGCCAATTCTAGCGGTATTAGCTAGCGGCGCTCATCAAAGTAAATAACAATGATGACTAGATACTATTAGTGCGCAACTTTTTGGCGCGTTAATTCTGTATGATTGATTATATCCGCCATTATGAGCTTCACGGCCATTCATCTGGCGTGGGGTTAGGTGACAGGTTGAAGCGTTTTGTATATAATAAACTTCGTTACATTGTCAATACTGAATAACACTTAAAAGCGCCTTTTCGTTTGAACACAAGAAAAAGTTCCCGATCACGTTTCAAGATATGGGTAAAACACAAAGTGAAATTTGAACTTTATGTTAAAGATAAAGGATAAATAGTTCATGCAGACATTAAATATTATTACATAACTGATCTTTAATCAAAGGAGGTTAAAGTTTTATCTCATATCTAAATAAATTGAAATGAAGCCTCTATATAATGCCTGACATCAATCAATTATTAATTGTCAAATTTTTAAAGATATGAAATTATTGGTATTTTCTCCGTAACTGAATAAAGCCAATTAAGAAAACATATCAAAGGTGGTTTACGGCAGTAGTATCTCTGTTAAAATTAAAAATAAAGAATATATTTAAAATAAAATTTATTATATTATAAATATAGATATATTGTAACGAGAAGCTATCTTTCTTAATAAAAATGTAAAGTCAATAAGTACACTTGTATCTAAAAACCTTCTTTTTAGGTTATTTTGTAGGTTGGTTACAAAATATTGTAAATTAGTAATTGTTAATATATATATATATATAATAGGATCCTAGATCCTTAGATTAAGTTTCTGCAAGAACACGGGTTTTCATACTTATCTACCTTATCGCTTAACGCTCATAACAAGTGCATAGACATACAGCATACAGGCTGTCTCATGTGTCATTTATCATCACCTCATTGGTTATGGAACAAGAATGAACTTTCCGACAATTATGTGGGAAAAATATTAAATAAATATTTCTTTTTGGTATATAAAAGAATACTTTAACTCTAATATAGCCAAGTTTCTACAGTCAAACACATACTAAAAATATATTGGCAAAAAATCTTAGTAGCACCGCGTAGTTAAGTTTTTAAGCCATGAATCGAGAGGTATTTTGAGGGAAGCGAGAAGGTTTCACCACCGGTCGGAAAAAAATTAATAATGATGCTTGCACTATTTGGGCCGGCTTATCCGATGTGATAACACGGGCTGTCATAATACCTGCGTGAAACAGTACTTCTAATGTAATTTGCTGAATAAGTGAGATATTGGTGGCCCTGATTATAGCGCTTTAGCAGACTAAAAAGTAGACAACACAACTGAAGTAATCTCTTACCATATAGGAAATCCGCCTGCTCCATTGCCCAGTATAGCGTAAAAATACTAGTTAAATAAAAATATTTACGTACATAAATAGTAAATAACTCGTATTTATCATCGGAAATATGTAATAAATATATTTTTGTAAATATATTTCCTTTAGTGGATACTCACATAATATAACTCAATAAGAATTATTCAATGATTTTGGTGTTTTATAGTTGATAATGAAAGAAAAATGGCGCTACTATTTCGAAAGCAACAAAAGCCTGTGAGATGGGGTCGAATGAGCAATAAGCTGCCGTATCTTGGCAGAACCTTGACCACTTTCTTTAATAAAGACAGTGGAGATGTGACACGTTGGTGAAATGAGCAATTTGGTGTCACCGCTCCGCAACATTGTTCACATTTGGCGTTTATTGAAACAACAAATAGCTGGAGTTAGGAAATCCGTCTGCTCAAGACAGAAGAATATTATAATAAATAAAATAAAAAATAAGAATATAAAAATAAAGTTATTGTTTTATTTTTTGTTTTTTTAATTGCTTCTCAACTTACGAATTAACTAAGATACATTTTATTTATAAGTTCGTTAAAGCTATAATATAGAAAATTTGGGAGTCTCTTGGCAATTGATTGATTATGTATTCACATTATCGGGTTATACACAGTGGTATCTAAAAGGCAGAGAAGTTACCGTTGCGTTGAATTCAGTTGATCGTCATTAATTACTTAATAATAAAATGACCCTCCTGTTGAAAGCCGTCGCGTTTGTGTACACGGCTCGTTTAGTATAATAATACGAGTGTAGCAAGGCTTTGTAGCGAGTCAAAGCTTATTATGGTTTCATATTGTCATTATATGGTCTGCTTGCTACGATGATAGCTTAATGTCTTGTTTATGACTTAAACATAGTCACTATATTTTTTATTTGACATCTCACAATGATATGCTGTGTGAGTTCTCAACCATGCCATGCCGTGTTTATTTTGAGTTGTGGTGTTAAATTATACGTATATATGTATTATTACACTTTAACCAAAAAATCCGGATTTTTATGGCATCTGTCACATTTTTTTACGGTACTTTTTCAGCCAGCTATAATAAAAATATTATTTTCTTTTCATGTACATATATATTATTAACAAACATTAAATAATTTATGATAAAAAAATGAAATTTTGGCACAAATTCAAGTTGATTCTTTCACTTGTTTTTAAATAAATTATATACGTAATTGGTTCCGTCAAAGTTGGCACCGACGGACATGCTAAATAATATCATCAGAGACTTCTCCCATATGGCTATCAAACTGGTACGTGAACGGAAGTGTACGTTTAAATCGTTAATACGTGTTTGTCTTATCATTTTCCTTTCGCACCTTATAATTCAGAAAGTTACTTTACATTGATAGAAAACCTATTATAATAATATCTAATATAAATTCTCCTTCTATCTTTGTTAATATTCGACATTTTAACAAAGGTAGATCATAATTTTATTCAAAAATCTAATAAAACTATGTCTACGTTGAACAATTAAGATAAAACGTTAAGTCGGAGGTATCGGAGTTGATATTTCTAATTTGATCAAATATTGTTTACCTGTTAAAAAATATTTTCAACATGTTCTTATTTCCTATCACAAAAATCAATCAATAATATTAGCTGGCGGATGCAGTCTTGAGGTACTAATGTCCCTATAGCACGACAAATGATTTTACAATTTATAACAGTTCCGAGATTGAATTATTTACACGCCCGAGGCATAGATACGTGCGAGACCCCAGGGGATTAGGGGGATAATTTTTGGGGATTCACAGAGAGCTGGCGAAAAGCAATTTCCGTGCCCGGGGCGATCGTTGTCGCATCTCCAGCCGTTATTAGTGGGCGTGCTTCTACATTAAACTCTCTTTGGTTGACTTAAATTCGTTTTATATCCGTCAGCTTTGGGATATTGTGTTTGTTTTGTCTGCTTGAAATATTAAATATTTACACACATTGACTGTGTTCTGCACCTAATACAGTGTCCTAAACATAGGTTGTTGTACGATGAAGGTTTTCAGATGTCATTTTAAAACATATCTCCGTACATTTAAATAAGAGCTGGGTGTTTTCTTTAATAATAACTGTTATGATAACGCGCTGTTGAAGTAATTGCAGCGGAATGAACGCGTCTTGACGGGAAAATTATACCGCACACAGTAGCCACGACATCATAATTACACATTTCAACAGCCATTGTCGAAAACATCCGACCGCTTCAATAGATTTCGAATACACTATAAAAAACCATTGTTATCCAAATAACCACTCAAAACTAGTATTGAGTAATAGCCAAGATAAATAAAACACGACACAATAAGTCGTTACACGTCACACATTTAACTCACGACCTTAAAGAGGCAACCCTCCAAGACGGGTTTCACGAAATTCTCATTGTGTCGGGTCGCTGCGACCCGCGTAATGGTCCCACGTCCCGCGTGCGTGTTCCGATAAAGGGTTAAGTACAGTAACAACATGACGTGAGTCACAAATCCACCATTATTATGTTATTGTGGAAGCCGTGTCGTTGCGGCCCCGCATTTACATACAATTTAACATGAAATGTGGGCAATAATTCATAGCGGCTGTTGCGTTATTATTTCTATTATAAAGTGTTCAACTAGACGTTTTTCTTGTTACCGTCTGCCATTGCTTTGCAAATGTAAACCCTAACGCTTTTAATTATGTAAATCTATCCACAGCTTACATAAAAGAGTAAGAGGTCCAAAATCACGACGCGCTTGATAAACAATCACTCTGCGGCAGTCGATTCACAATGAATCGCTATTTGAAAACAAATTAATCAGCATATCGACACATGGCCGGAGCTCACGCAGGGATCATTAAAAACAATGGTATAGAACAAAACGCACGACAAACACATAATCGCTTTGAATAGAACGATCAACGGACCGACATTACCTATGGCTCGCTAACCACGAATTCAAATGAAGGCATTCCGTTTAAAATATTAATCGATGTGAGAAGCTTATTGAATATTTTTACCACGATTTATGTCCAATTAGCACCGGTGCGTGAATTGAATTGTTTGTGCCCAAAATGTGAATAAATACCACAATATTTACGATAATGTCCGGCCGTTTCAAAAGGCGGCTCAGTTGGACACAGCGGGAGAGGAAAGCAGTTGTTTATCAACCGGCGGCGAAGGGTTAGTCCCTTTGTACGGCGTTTTGATGTTAATTTACGTGTTACCCGTCGAGGTGGTCTTTCAGGCCCTGACGGTTGATAAAAATGATATTTTAGTGTTAATTTGTTGTGCTCGCTCGATTTAATAAATGAATATTTATGATGGTATAACTTATTTGATAATATGCTGCTTTTTGTGAGCTAAGTGACTCAAATGGGACTCGTTTTCATTTATTTTAAGAAATTAAGGATTTTAAATTAACATAGAGCTCTATATTATAATTTACCTTTATTATGTAAAGACAGAAAATTTCATTTATGCACCTATTCGTATACCTGTATATTGAACTTTCATATCTTTTAAAACGAATTATCATGATTAAAATAAGTCATGCAGACTATACTTTGCAATTCTGTTCCTATGCAGACAATCTCCAAACAATTAATAAAATCACAGCATATTAATAATTAAGTGTACAGTATTGATCCACTCCACTTGCTCTGTTTCAGTACCTTTACAAATTGGGATCCTTTGAGTTTCTTCAAGGCTGGCGATCAAAGGTTTACAACTACAACGAGCAATTATTTACTCTAAATATAGCGCCCTATTTGTTTTCATAACCGAAAGACTTACGTGCATTTCCAAAATAATAATTTTAGAAAGTATTATTTGTCAACAAACTTCGCTAGTTAAAACTATTGTTTTTTTTTTACGATCGACTCGCCCAAACTAAGGTGTGTTATACTGTAAAATATTTACTGTCTTCTTTCTTTTAGTTTCCTTTTGTTATACATGTGGATGAACCAAATTAAATTTGAGTAGTCTTGGCGCCATCACAACAATGAATGCGTCATGTTTTTTATGGATTAGCGGACAACCTAGCAGGTGGGGCTCTTTTACAGTAATAGATTATCGCCGTATGGACAACCGCGCCACAGTCCACGCATTGGTTGTGTTGTCGGATTTTTTTACGCCACTTAAGCAGCATTTTAAGGGCCTCCGATATTCTCACTCACTCAGCGAAACACAGTAGATGCACCGTTTCAAGTACAACTATCATTTCACGCTGAATATTCTGTTATCCCGTGGTATAACTTCGGACGGGCTGGCCCAATTAATGCGTCAATTAATAATCTCCCACGGGTATGAAAATATGTACATATTAATAAACTCGCCCGGCCACTGTCAACTTATTTAACCACTCGGTTGCGAGGATTTT
>DWCF01003350.1:0-19948 GCA_018230265.1 Delias oraia
TCGTGAGATCGTCTTTCCATCGTGTGGCGGGACGTCCCACTCTGCGTTTCCCGGTACGCGGTCGCCACTCGAGAACCATTTCTTCCCCATCGGTTGTCGGTTCGTCGAGCAATGTGGCCAGCCCGATATCATCACGATATTAGTTCCTTTTAAATATTGAATCAAAATATAACAGAACTTAGCCAAATATGTAAAAGAATCCGCAATGTTTAAAGATAATTAGAATATTTCTATGTAACCGATTGGCTTTCTATACACTTCTCGGAAGTAAAATCTACCTATTAAATAAATAGATATGCTTAAGTCATTTTGACTTGAAAAGCGTTCCAAGAGTAAAGATAAAGCCAACAGATAAATTATTCTTTATAAGATAAAATGACTTTCGCTTTTATTAGCTAGGATTCGAAGAAGACATGAAATTTTTTGTATGTAAATCACGAGATTACACAAGGGCCACACTCCGGCACTAACAAGCATGATTTTTTTGCAAAATACACAACGAGGCCACCGGACAAATGATCCGTCAGCGAGATTTACGACGTGTCGGAAACTTTGGCGACACGACACCGCGACCGAATTTATCTACTACACTACAAAAAATTGCTTTAAATGCGGGCTTTGATTTGAAGCGGGTTTGTTCTGAACAATTTGATATTTAAAAGCAAATTCAATTCACAATACGAAATATTGTTTTTTTAGTTTTGGTTATCTATAATTCCACGCTATTGTATTTTGAAATTTAATATGTTAGTTAAAACACATTGTTGTCTGTAAAAATTCAATATATATTAATTGTAACTGATCTGTGTAGTTCAATATTCTCAGAAATTGTAAACATAAAAACATTCTATATTCATTTACATTTCTAGATACTTATTTTTATTTGGCTCTATGACAAGCGAACACATAATTTTCCAATCTTATTATAATGCTATTTACATAAATAAGTACAGATAATTCTAATTACTAAAATATAAATAAATATATCTCCTTGTAATAAAAAAGATTTATTAAGTTAACAGTGGACAGTTTTTTTCTCCATTTTATACGAGTTAGTGTCACTTCTAACAATTTAAAAATAGGTGCGGTATTGTAGATTAATAATTGGAATTTTAAAAAAAAATTATAATTACGTTTTGAAATGATGCAGAGTAAGGTAGAAAACCCGATATTAAAACAATATAAGAATAAAGCACTAATTTCTGTGCTAGTTTCTATTTCAGAAAAGCTATATAGGTCAACCCTCTTTTTTGTTTGTTATACACAATATGTTACATCGTTTTTCTAATTAAATTCCTAAATTAGTTCCATAATAGACAATGTGTAATGTTGGTCAACGTAAATTTTTATGTTTAATTCCTATTCGCATGCATATACAGTATTTTAAATATAATGGCCATTCATTAGTAGAAAATGAATACAAAGCCCCTTTCATAGCTTGTAATTAAATAACTCTTATTAAGTACGTATTTATTATATCTATAAATTTTACGTTAAACTTTAACAGCGCCAAATTCTAATACACTATTATTAATCCCAAATATAATCTTAACATTTTCTTGTTCTATATATAAAGGAAACTAATTAGTTAAATATAAAGTCTTAACCTAGAAATTTGTGAATTTCAGGAAAACTTTAACTTTAAAACAGCGGTTTCCTGTAGAGGCAGGCTGCTTAATTTAAATCTCAATAAACTAAATTTAATTTACTAGAGATCAGCGTATTGTTTTAATTATATTATGCTTATTCTATATTAAAATTACTGATTAATATATTAGAGAAACAGGCTTCACATACGTTTTACAGTCTAAACACATTGTCATTATTAAAAGAGCACAAATATACCAAAATTCTGATGTAACGCGATTGTGTCCTGTCCGAGGGGGCTATTGTTGTCTTAATGCGCTCTTTGTTCTGCCGCAACACGCTGGAATGAGATTCATATTTGCCCCCGGCTGTTCATGTGTTAAGTGCCTTTTACAAGACGAAATACATGTGTAGGTACCCTTGATTTTAATAACTCTTTGGAAATGTATCTTTTGAATTTGTACCTCTTTCAGTATTTATAAAACATTCCGTCTCGCATATTGAACATGGCATTGTCATGGAGTGAAGCCACTAACAAGGTCTTGCAAAGATCATATTTAATTTTTAAGTTAATTAATATACTATAAAATATTGTTAAATTAATATGCTGTAATATAGCGCTTTGAAGATTAATTAGGCCATGAAATATTGCAAAAAGTAAAAAAATCAATACTTGGAATAGAAATAAGTGTATATATAAATACATAACAAAAAATATATATTCTAAGCAGTTTTTTAATATAAGTTTTATCATTTATGAAAAAGTTTTCTTATATATTGTAATATAAAGCCACGTTCAATGTAAAAAGCTTTACATGATAGTTGAACTTGTATAAAGCTTACGTCTTAATTTCATGTCATGCATACGAATTTAAAACTGTAGTGAAGTAAAATTCGAAATAAAGAAAATTGAATTCAGTGAGTTTAATGACCGCATAACAGAGTCGGGCTTCAAAGTACACGTCAAAAGGGTAAATAATTTCATTCCGAACTGAAACCTCTCTAATTATGAAGTGCAAGTGCAACCTTTGAGTGACAGCTTAAGCAACATTCAACCATATTCCCAAAAGATAAGGTGCATTTTCCTCGCTGTACATCAAGGATAAGATAATTTTGTCATGCCTGACGTAGTTGAGCTTTGTTGCAATACGCAACGATGATTTTAAATGACAGTTCATCCTGCAGTTACACGTTTAAATAAACTGAGTTAGGCAATTCAATTACGCATACAATGGAATGGCTTCTAAATATAAAACTCTGATTAGTTCACTACACCTGACTTTATATTCCTTAAAATTTGTACCTTTTAACATTTTCCCAGTTAATAATCTATTTTTTTGCAGTTAATGCTATAGCTTATAAGAATCTTTGTTTAAATTTGATTATAATTTTAAAAATATATTAATTTTGATATTGTTAAAATCACAATATTATATTTTGGATACTTTTCAATTATTGTTTTTGAATAATTTAATAATTACAGTTTTAATTAATCTTACATTATTTAACAAAGATAAATAGTGTTTTAATATACATAACAAGCAATAGCTTGTATGTCGTCAAAAATTTTCCACTTGTTATTAATTCTCACGACAGGTCATTAATTCGAAACATATTACACAATATTTTTGCTCGATTTTAATTTAACATTTGCATAGATATAATTTTATTTAATTACCGACCAGGAAAATGTTTTTTCACGGATAAATTATTTTTTCGTGGATTTCTTCTTAGAAAAATATATTGATCACTGTGTAACTGACACAAATGTGCAATGCTGGGACCGTTATGTGTCGAGAGTTGAGACATCCTAATGATACGCCCTTTGAGCGCTGGCCCGTAAACATTGAAAACGAGAAATCGAGAAAGCGAATGAAGTCTTAGATATTTGTACACCAATTTCATTAGTATCCCGATTGTAGATCTTTTCCGACGTTCTGTGTGCCTTACACTGAAAGATCATTGTAATGTTCGTTAAGTAAATGTTGTATTTAAATATATGGCTACTGTAAGTCATGATGATATGTGTTCATTTTACAAACATTTTTATATTTGATCATTCTTTTTTAAATACATCTTAAAACTTATGTATAAGTGAGCTTAAAAATTGTATTTCAGTCATTTTCTTACGTTCCTCAGTATCTGCAGAATGGTTTCGTCTATTATTTAAAAATATATGTAATTAAATTAATATTACTACAAATTAGTAAATGTAAAACATTATCCCATTAAGTTATGAAACAAAAACTTTTTTCTTTTACTTTATTTTAACTTTACTTCAAAACAACAGTAAAAATATTATTTCTGTCCATTTATCTCGTGGGAATGATCTGTTTGTTCCCAGTGGGTAACATCACAGTGTCAACTCGGGTCGGCTAGACATGTAATAATTTCTTTGAATTCCTTACTGTCATGGCGAAAACTAAATGTACGTAAATAATACCTATTTAATATAACTTACTTCTGTATTATTACATGTTAAATTTAAAAGGAAATTTGTGAAAGGTTATTGACAAGGAAGGAACTAACACAAATAGATAATATCTGATATTCATATTAAAATAATTGCCTCATTAGTTTAAAAGCTCATTCAAACATACTAGCATGTCAATATCTAATCTTAATAGGTTAAATTTAATATTACAGCATAAAAATTAACCTTAATATAAGGAAAATTGACTATAAAGCACCACTACTGATTCGGAGATGTTTTAAATTGTCTATGTCGCAATAACTCATTTAGCTTTCTATGTATAAGTATTATTAGGAGCTTTGTATACTCTTTTCTTCTTCTTCTTTTCTTGTTCTCCCATAGAATGATAAATAAAAATTATCTTGGCATTTAAACATTATCACGTCAAGCATCTTTAATCTTAAAGTTGGGAGAAAAAGGAAAATAATAAAAGCGATTTGATTTGAGCGAGACTCCAGAATTATTCATACACTCATTAGAGGTGGAAATTTACAATTTTTCTTTATTTTTCCTCATTCAAAAGATAATGATTGTTAGGAATCAGTCCTTATATTTGCTAGCTGATGGAAATATTTGACCTTTTAGTTTGATATTTTTTAGTTAATTGACTAAATTAAATTAATATATTTTAGGAATTCTTAATTAATTAATGTTATCATTTCAGTTGCTTACTAACTTGGCATATAATAAACCTTTACGCACTTACGCACTCTGAGATGAGCCCACTACGAAATTTGTAGTAATAAGTTACTTATTGGTGGTATAAGTAGTAACATAACATGATTTTGTCTGTTAGGTTATGAAATATAACTAAGTTAACAAGTTTACAACTTTATCCAATTTAGTATAAATTGTGGTAAACATCGTTGAAAGACAATTTCGGACCCTTTCGCGTCGCGTGCCCCATTTTAATGAGAAAATGAATGGTGAAATTTATGTCAAAAGTTAAGCGGTCGGCTTATAAGGGCACATTTTTGTTGTATTTACAATCTTTGGCTTAAGGCAAATATGAACAAAGATAAGATACGATTCTTATTTATAACATTCCCGAAATATAAAGGCTATATAACCGGAGAATTTATTTGATCAATGAGATTTGATTCTGAGATGTTCCTTAATGTTGAATGAGGTTTTTCTATAAATAATAAAAATGTAAGTTTGAATAAAGTTAGGATTAATAATAATAATTTCTAAACTTATTTGAAATCAACTCAATACTGTATAAGGAAATATCTAAAACATTCCCACAATTATTGTCAGAATGAATTTTTTTTTTCAAAAAAAAATATTACTATAAAAATAACAACTAAAATATAAATACACATTTAGTTTGAAGCAAAATGATTGATTCCGTTCACCACGCAATGTTTAACTCTAATTAAAAAATATATTTATTAAGGATTTCTTAACTACCACTGGATTATAATTGAAATAGACGAGTAGATAACAATTTCGACAAAATGAATTTTCAGCCAGGTTTTATGCTACAAGTAGACAATTCTCGCTACAACTGACAATAACCCAGTGCATGAAGCAGGTGACTGAGCGATATGACAAGGCCAAGGCCCATCCCAACCCTAGTGTGCAATAGCATCCAATACAACTCCATCCCGATAAGACAAATGCGTCCGTCGCACCGGAGGCCGCTTTATGTACTACACGATCCAGATGATCCCATAGAGGACAAAAATAAATCAGATGATACGGTTCTGTGTGCGGACCGCGCTAACAACCGCCTTCGCCGGAAACGAAGGCGAGGACGGATAAGTGTCGCAAAGCCCACCCTGGTGAGTTTCCAACCGGCCACTCAGGCGGCCAACGTTCTCGCGACGGCTTATGCCGAGCTTCGTGTCTCGCAGGAGACGCCCTTGCGCTAGTCGCGGCACAAAACCAAAGACTCGGCGAGATCACGGCTCGCCCGAAAAGTCCGCGAGAGGCTGTGAAGACCTTATGCAAATAGCGTTAGTCATTTAAAAATAAAATCTCGTTACAAAATATATCTCTCATCTGAAATTAAACACCGTATTTTTATGTAAATTAATAAGAAAATTTATAAATAAACAAGCTCTTGAGACTGTCTACAACTTGTTTAAGCTTTTAGGTAACTTTCATCTAATCACAGTGAGACGGTGGCAATTTTTCCATTTCGCGAAACTATTTTGTTTGAGAATCCTATATAAATCTCGAAGGCTCCCACTGGCTGGAAGAGTGCTCGACAAATTGCATCATGTCTGACAGAATAGCTAATGGTATGCACTTTGACAATATGCACCGGATACCTTTGAAATATTATCTGAAAATTTCCTTTCCTCATCGATAGATGCATAAATCATTATGAAAATCTTTACTCTGCTTCTCTGTTATAAGTATTCTTAATTCAATAAAAATAATAAATAATATATAACATATATTATAACTTTAAAACTATTTTTACTGCATTCTATTTTTTAAAATATACCTTGAATTTCAATTAAGATAATTAAAATAAACAAGAACGTGAAATTGTATATTATTACTTTTTTGGTAGAGTTAGTTTTTTATATAAAATATCGGTGGCAAACCAGTAGGAGTGTGAGGAATGTGTGGAGAATGAGGATATCGGAGTCACTTAAAAGTGCCGCTTAAGCGGTGTAAAAAACCGGCAACACAACCAATGCGCGGACTGTGGCGCGGTTGTCCATTGGCGGTGGTGTTCTCTTACCATAGAATAAATATTTGTTAAAATACACATATTTGTTAAGTTTTTGAGTATCTAGAAGTGGACTTCAGTCGAGTACCATATATTTTCCTTCATTGAAGTTGCCTTTTAGATATTACTAAATCTATATTTTTATGTTTTATACTTTAAATAAACTTAAAATGTACATTTCTTTCTTATATTATTTTTTATTTTGTAAATTATAAACATTAAAACGGTTAATATTTTGTATAATTATTATTTATTTAAAAGATTTTTTAACAAAGAGTTTGAATTTTTTTAACATAACAATCTATTCCTTTATTACCAAGTTTCTTATTTTACACAAAAGAAGTCGCCATTCTTAGGAAATAAATTCTTAAGTATTATATATGTATCCAAAATGGCGAAAATATAGATATTTTTGTTCGTAACACATTGATAGTTCGATTAGGACAAACGACGCTATGATTTCCCCACGGCATAACCGTTTTGCTGAACTCAGCTCTAGGCACCTGCCGGTTTATTTTACGATATAACTCAAGCCTATCCACTGCAATCATTTCCAAGTATAGCTAGTTTCAATATAAATTAAAATTGTTCAATATTGTATTATAATACCAATAGACCCTCGATCACTTAATCTATTTTAAACTCGATAAATTACCTACGATATTTTTCTTTTAAATTAACAATAATCTTAACAGTGCAATTATGCAGAAAAATTGTGTTATTGCATTGGCAGGAAGCTTCTTTGTAGCAGAGGGATTAATATTAAATTCAAAATCAATTACAAGAAAACTCTCATTTCATTCAGTCTTTGCGTAATGCGGTTATATAAATTGTTTCCTTCGCCTCGCTCCAGGAATACTCGGCCTCTACAGTTTTATGAAAATTTTATATTTCCACAAATGTTGTTTTTTCGTCCTTTTTATATAATTTGACTTCTATTCGTTTAAAATATTTTAATACAATAAATCTCTATCAAAACCATCGTTGAAATAAATAAAAAATCTTTCTTCTATTTTTATTCCCGATGATTGTAGATACATTATAAGACGTCGCATTTGATTCAAATGTAGAATGGTAATTGCTTTTTTATCTTGCCAAATATCAGGCAAATGATCTCACAGCTCGCATTAACATACTAAATGAAGTAAAGGCATTGTCTGTTCGCCTTGTTCCCTCAAATATGCACTAGACTTAAATATTCAGCTCCCCCTTACGCCCGAGAGCGGCAATTACCGTCTCCCTAAGGTTTTTTTGTAATGTCAGATGTTCGATAGCTTTTCTCCGTTTCGGCGGAAATTAAAAAATAACTAGAAATTTGGAGAGCAGGTTGTTGTTGACACATATAAGACTGATATAATGTATAAATACTTTTACTGAAACATACTTAGATAAAATCTTAAATATATCTATAAGATATTTATATATCAGTATAATTAAAAATCATTGCCTCAACAATTTACAGATGGAATGTTAAATTTTAGTTTTAAATACTTATTTCACTCTTTTAATAGAATTTGAAATACCATTTTGTTTTAAGATCACGTATAAACAGTATATGAGTATGACTAAATATCGATTGTATATATTAAATTGTTCATAAAATACACTGGGGTATATAGACGTTTTCATTTTTTTCTAACGTGAAACAAATGACAATCTCAAAGTTGTAAACTTCGCATCTCAGTTTATCAAAAGCAGTTACTCAAGGATTAACTTTGTTAAGTTTGAGATACTTTGTTGTTCTTATATAGCTTATTATATTACGAAAGCCTTTAAATACATTTTTAGAACGTACAGCATATTGTGTTACATATTATTTTTTTTATTGTATAGGGACCAACGGATCAGGTGGGTCTCCTATATTTTTTTATAATACTGGTGGCAAACGAGCCGGAAGCTCATCTACGGCGATCCTCCGTCCATGGATATCCCCAGGCCTAACAAAGCCGCGGATGCATTGTCGGGCTTTTAGGAATATGTCCGCTCTTTTCCTGAAGGCCACTAAGTGGTTTTGGTTAGGAAATACTCCTGCTGGTAGCTGATTGGTGAGGTGGTGCGCGTCACAACATGCCCTAAATATGCGCAGTTGTGGAACGACAAACATCAAAGTGAAAGCGAAGAAACTTTGCATTCTGCCTCGATGTTCGATGGTGAAATTCAGCAGCAGATTATACAGAGAAACGCAATTGATTTTAATTTCTTGAAAAAAATAACATTATATGTATTATCCGCAGACAAGTATTGGACAATGGCACGCTGGTGTTCCTGCCTTTTCCAGCTGTCCACTACCGGCAGGACGTGCACAGCGCCGTTTACCGTTGCCGGGCACACAACGCACACGGCGCCATTGTGTCCCGGGATATGCGCACTCAAGCAGGTCAGTCTGAAGAACAAAAGACAATAAACTTACTGTCAATTGGTCTCTACCAATTCTAATGTGACTTAAAGAACATCTACATACTATCACTTAATTGTTGTGATAATTTCACCCGTGTGAGAGCCATGCTGACGCACTAAATGGATCGGCTCGTCCGAAGTGATACCGCGGACTCACAGAATACTCGGCGTGAAACGGTACTTGTACTGTGTTTCGCAGAGTGAGTGAGGATATCGGAGGCCCTTAAAAAGCCGGCAATACAACCACTGCGTAGATTATGGCGCGGTTGTTCATGGGCGGTAGTGTTCTCTTACCACATAGGAGACCCACCTGCCACCCATAGTAATAATATTATACAAAATATTATGCCTTTAGTAATTAAAATAATTAGACATTTCAAAGACATCGAAAGTTGTTTGACTGTTATTTTTTTCTTATTTACTATTACTAATTATTAATGAAATTATAATTGTACGGATAGGGATTCAAACCCGATACCTCGCTCCATGGTATACTTTTAAAACCATTAAGCTACGAGGCTCTAATACATAGGACTAGTATAATAATAGTATTAGTCATATTATTTTAAGAACAGTAGGCAATTTAACGTTTGTACTTTCAAAATATACCCAACATTAAAATACTTCTTTAAAATGGAGGTACCTGAAGGTACTTTTAATTGCTTAGAAATTTAAAAAGCAGCAACGAATTGAGTACTTTGATTATTTAACCATTAATTACATTAAGGTCTCAACTTAAACCTTATATTAGCCACGGTAGTCTTTTTTATTGTAAGAGATGAGCGCTGCCAGTTCATAACCACGCCAAAATCCGCGCAGAAGTCGTTTTGTTAGCTTTTTACGAAGCTCAAACGGTATTATTTCTAAAGCTTTCGGTATCCTCACTCACTCAGCAAAACATAGTGCAGGTTCTATTTCACTAAATAGTAATATAATAGTGATTTATCACCTGTCCCTTAGGAGTAATATAAAACAATTACCTATAGGATGTATAGGAGACGTGACAGGTTACATATTGTGAAATATGATAAAACGGATAGACGACATGACTTATAAGTGACTAAGTGACAAACGCTCTCAGAAAATATTTTTCAATACTTTCATCTTAAAAATGAGCATATATTATAAAGATGCTAAAAATACAGTGATGTATTGTATTTTATATAACTTTTTGTCAAATAGAAATTCACATAACGTGCTTAACGAAGCTCTAAACTAATTTCAAAGACACGTACCACATACGACTAGTTTGGACCTTCGCCTGTTTACGAATAGCATCAAATCCTTTGATTGGCTTGTAGAAAGCATAACTATGTTATATGGAAATCTCGTTGAGTGTAAATGACCGTGTCGCATAACAATGGCTGGACCGAGTTTGCTCTGGCCTAGATTGTTCGCGATTTATTCGACAAATTCTGGATAGCTTTTAACTGGAATGTGAATACTGTTCTGATATATAACGTTTGAGGACTTTATGGTCTTTTTCTTGCCGTATTAAATCATTATCAATACTTTAAAATGAATAAAACTTTTGAAATGAATTGTTTCGTCCTCGGAAAGCGTTATGTGGTTTTTGTTATAGATATATAGGAAAAATTAACTTTTTAATCATTCATCATGGATAAATTTATAATGTTGAGTTACCTTATAAAAATATCTTTTTATTCGACATAAAATTCTCATGGACATGTACTGTAGAAATAGCATCATTAATTATTGTTACGATACGTCATAACTTTCTTAAACCAGTAATGTCATACAATATATCACGATCTTATTCTTTTGTTAGTCGAACTTTAGGTATTATTTACTCATGTTAAAGCTAAAATAATTTAAACAGTTGAAAAAAAATTGGTTTGGTTGGAAATATGTGCTTCCACCGCATCATTAAAACTTAATTAAATAATTAAATTTCAATTAAACAAGCCTTAATTGTTGCGGTGGAACAGCTTTAACTTCGTATTATTGTAAACCAAACACCGCTTTATTTCACAATATAGTTTATAAACTACGTAATTTCTCATTGAGCTATCTATATTGTTATAAAATTATTGCTATTCATTTTATACTGAAATCGATTGATCTCATTTGAACAGAAATTGCAGCTTTGGACTATCGACTGAAAGGTCTGTTTACCTGAGGCTTTTATCCTATCGCTTGATTAAACCACCACTTATTGCACTTAATTACATTTCGCTTCATTGGATAATACACTCTTGGGAGTTTTTTCAGCCTTTTTTTGCCCTGTTCTCTATCTATTGAAACGAATAAATCTACCAACCTTTGTTCCAATTTCGAGAGACAATACGGCTCTTACAGTGGCTATTTTATTGAACATTATCGTGTTTAATTAGTATAAAAAAGTTAATATTATTGTTTATATCTATTATAAAAAACGAAGTTAACTTTAGTATTTACTCGAGGGAAAGTCATGCTGAAGCATATGCGGATGCAATAATTTTTCCAGGCTGTCCGAAGTGATACCACGGGCTCGCTGAATACTTAGCGTGAAACGATACTTGTACTGTGTTTCGTTTATTGAGTGAGGACATCGGAGGTCCTTAAAAATTCATATTAAGTGGCGTAAAATGACGACAACATAACCAATGCGCGGATTGAGTCATGGTTGCACATTGGCGGCGGTGTTCTCTTACCTTCTTGGAGACCTGCCTGCTCCGTTGCTATTCTATAAAAAAATATATAAAAAGTAATTAGACAATAACTATGTAATTTTTATCCCTTTTATACAGCCAGGAATCAACTACAATATATTTGAGATAGTTTTTTTTATAAATACTGATTTTCAATTAAAGATTTCTTTAGAGTTCCATATTCACAGTTGAATGTGATTGATATACAAAGTGCATATGTAACAGAACCTGATACAAACAAATGTTTACCGTGATTGAGGAGCTATTTTGAGTAACTCTGATTGATCCGAGCTAGGATGTGACATCAGACGACCTACAGCGTTATGTATCCATCTAAGCTCTGTTGTCTTCTGTGTCTCTGAAATACGGAATTGTGATTCCAATCAGCAACATACATCTACTAACACTATTTAAATATATTATTTAAAACAGCTTATATGACCTATTTCAAAAAATAGCTTATATTATGAGTTTACAAACTCCAAAGCATAATAAATTTTCTTCAGTAGATGAAACATACAGATTAAATAATTTACAATTATGGTTCGCTTTCTTCAGGAAAATAATTTTTATAATATAAGAAGTAAGGTGAGGTTTTGAAAAATAATTTGGTTTTTCTGTAAAGTTTTTATTAATAATATGAAGCATTTTTTATTTTAAGGCGATAATAAAACACTATTATAAGGAGGTATAAAATATCGACGCAATAAAAATTAATATATTTTGTTACCAATTTTATATTCCCAAATGAGGTGTACTATTATCATTATCTATTATAAATCTTGTTAACTACCGCTTTTGCTATCTAAATGAGCTAAATATTAACACCAATCCCAAAATCGGAATAATGCACCAAAAACTCATAAATACATTTTGATGTGAAATATGGGAGAGGACGCACTAATTTGGCCAGCTCGTCCGAAGTGATATCACGAGATCACATTCTGTGAGCTCACACTCAGCGTGAAATGGTAGTTGTACTTGAAACGGTGCTTCTACTGTATTTTGCTGAGTGAGGGAGAATACCGCTTAAACAGCTTAAAAAGCCGGCAAAACAACCAATGTTCGGACTATGGCGGCTGTCCATAGGCGGCAGTGTTCTCCATTTAGGAGACCTGTCTGCTCCGTTTTCTGCTATACCATAAAAACAGTTTTTTTACATCAAATCGTCACTTGATTAGTGAAATACATTACTATTAAGTGAAATACTATATAATATTAGTAAGTAATAATCATGTGATTAACTATCTACTTTAACGTCTAACATAAAAGGAATATTTCTGTTTGATTCTGCTAAAATTTTCTTCGGTCGTTTCCTATATTAGATAAGCGTGTACAACCAAACAAACACTATAAGCATTATCGTGTAGCCATAATATACCAAATATATAATAGGTTTGCACTGAGTAGAACTGAAAATTATTTGTAATAACAGCCTGCTTAAATGGAAACTATTACATTACACAATACTCTTCAGTCAATTGTCATAATTAATATATTAAAGGTAAATACATGACCCGAAACGACGCTGTATTATACGAATCTATACAATAGACGATTAATTATGGTTGCGGTGTAACTATATACGTTATATTTCTCAAAATATTAATTAAACAATGAATTTACCTATTACAATGATGTTTTCCGTCTACAATCTTCCATATTCACCAATTTAACTGCGAAGTAAATTACTAATTGTTTGTCTGCTAATTCGGTGAGGATATTGTCCCAAAATGATATTTTACGGTAATGTAGACATTATAAAATCCATTAAGATCATACTTGTTACCATGACTACAATGACTGAGAAATATGATTTGAGCTAAAAAATTTATCACAGGCATAATTTAGGCCTTTGATGTAACATTATTACTTGCTTTCAAAAGAAGAGAAGAGTTTATTAAAAGGATTGACATATTCTATCTAATAAAGGTATTGTGAAAATACTAAATTATTTTGTCTGAAATTATTAAATAAAACTATATCGACATTTGCATATGATAATATAGGTTCTTCCAACAAGGATGGGAAGTCAAAAATGTCCATTGTACCGTTCGCTGTGTGGTAAGTGGCGCCATCTTTCTAGAACAACACGTCGTTCACGCCCATCCTGTTTAATTTCAGCCAAAAGAAATTCTTTATCATTTATCTTTAGCTCCAACGTTGTTTTCAAAGAAGTACGGACCAATGACAGAGCTAGACCAAAATCCGCACAAAATAGTAACTTTTTGTAGTTCCGTTGCCAACGTGGACCTCATGTGGATTGTGGATATCTTATGTTTGGCAATTTTGCTTAGTAACAAAATCATTAATTCAAACTACCTCGTCGCTAAAGATTATTTTTCGTCAAAAATGGGGAGCCTCTTAATTTTTATTTTGATAATACAGTTTTATCATTTGCAAAAGATGTTTAATCGTGTAAGTTATCATGGCGATTTGGCATCATTGACTTAATAACAAAAAAATAGATTTGATAGGTACCGCCAAAACAAAGTGGTCACCACATATTATTAACATCAACCTGGTCTATTTTAAACACAAAAACATAAAGATCCTATAGAAGAGAATAATTAGGATTCACAAAGCACTAAAGCGCAATAGCAAATGTGTCCTTGTTTCCACTGTTAGTTGCATAAGAGATCTGCCAACTACGTATTAAAGGGGGCATTTGTGAGAGGGCCAATTAAGAGAGAATGGATGAATTTATTGTTTAACATGCACGTAAATTGCCTCAGTAGGTATCACAGCTCTGATAAATGTTACCTTAGGTTCAATTTGCTTAGTATTTTCACTGTAGATTATCAATTTACTTTTATAAAGAGTAATGTTCTTTTTATTTATTTTTTAGCAGCAACTAAATGATAATTATTGCTTATAATTGTTGAAAATCGAAATTTTATAATTTTTTACTAATCTGTTATAATAGGTATAACATTACCTTTTAGCTTAATCATTTACCCAATATTGTAAATTTAATTCTTTTGAATTAAAATAAGTAAATTAAATAATAATTTACTGCTCAAGAATGAAACCTTACGTTCAATTAGACTGATAATTTCTATCCAACTTTTTCGTTCGCAATTTGCATTACGTCCGCTGTTCTTTAATTTGGCAATTGTATCTCATTCTTATTGAGTTTCCTGGTTTTCCTGCTAATCTATAATCACATCTTTTGCAGATCAATGTTTTCATTGTAACGTTAATTGTATGGATTTTATTATAATAATTATATATTTATTTACAATTATTCATGGACAAAACAAACCTTATAATATAATATAACTTCACAATTTTATTCATGTAATCTCCAATAGAAGTCAGACCATGACGCCTATGCAAGGCTTTAGTCAAGGCAGTTAATAAATCAGACGCACCACACTGTTCGTCCATTAGTCCGTTCCGCCTGCGTTTCACTTCGGACAGCACATTAACAAGCCCATTTAGTGATGGATACTATAAGTAGGTACCTACTCGTTTCAAGTAAGCCCAGCTTTTTTAAGAGCCTTGAAACAGTAATCTTGTAGCTTATCATGGAGACCTCCATTTTATTATAATGATAATAAAATCACATTACGCTACTGGTTTAATTCATGTTATGCTACCTACACTGCTTGCACTCGAAAATTTAATATGGAAGGTTGACAGAGGCCGGGCGAGTCTATCAACAATGTCACGCTCGTAAGAGAGACATGTCCTTAACTTAATATATTAATCCTGAGAGTCCATAACTTAATATTTTTTATAAAAATACACATTTCGTGAATAAAATGAATTTTCGAAACATAAATTGATTTATAAAAGTAATAAAATTATAAAGTACCTACAGTGAATCTGTTTATCACATTTCTAGAATAAACATCACTTAATAGAATTAGATTTAAATTCAACATCGTCTTCTTCAGATTGTATTTCTAAACAGATTTCAGTTAATTTAAACACAGGTTTCTGTGACGTCAAGAGATAGGTTAATTTTAGCTTGCGGCTTTTGATCCTAGATCTAATGAAATCATTTCAATTGAACACACTGTTTACAAGATTGCACATTAGTAAACATATTATAGAATCTGGTTACATTTTATGTTGTTTATAAGGATAACGAGAAACAGAATTTATATTATTTAGTGACTACAAGCTTTACCGCCTTCTAATCAAGAATATAAAACAAAAACCTAATCTTACCAAGTAAATAAGAGATTTATAAAAAAAATTATATAACAGAAACTATTTTTCCAAGTATTTACACAAAAATGAAGGTAACAGTAGACTGTCACTGCAAAAATTGTTAAATGGTTAAAATCGAGATTTAAATCTCTGTGATGAGCAAGAAATTATTGAGCTCTAATTAACAAAGATTCGTATGCTAAATAGGAAAATTATCGTAAAATGCTATCAGCAATTAGTCAGGCGCAATGGCGCTACCGCTGACATTATTGCACTAATTGACAACCGATATTAGCTAAGTTCGGCCTATCTACACAATAGTAGCTCAATCGATCCCCCATTCGGCGTTCAATTCGTATTATACCGAATGTTTATTTTAATCTACCGCGATACAGTCCGCGCATTGCTTGTGTCGCCGCTTTTTACGCCGCTTAAACGACACATTTAAGGACCTCCGATATCCTCACTGACTCTGACAGTACAAGTACCATTTCTCGACGAGTATTCTGTGAGCCCGTGGTATAACTTCAGGCGAGACGGCAAAATTAGTGTGTCAGCAAGGTTCTGTCACGGGTGCAAAATCACTATCAAAGAACTTATCTATAAAACCACTGTATTGATTGTATTCTAATGTTTAAATGTCTTCAGAAATACGGTAACAGTAACTCGACGTTTATCTTCTGATAACTTTATGTAATCCATGACAAACGATAGTATAAATTGTGATTTTAGAAACCGGGTGATATTTTAACAACAAGTCGAATTGTTTTTACTTCTAAATGGAAGCCCAATAAGTCTGCGATGAGTTTTGATCTATTATTCTGTCATTCGTGATTCTATCTACAAAACGTTTTCACATAAAATAGTTTTAAAGTTCTCGTGATATTAAAGCTCTGAAAGTATTATAACATTATCAATAGGGGAAGCACCCACAAGTGCCTTTGTTCGGGTCAAATAAATCATCCAGTGTGACGCTAAGCAGCCCGGATGTGATTCCGGGTAATTTATTATCTACCGGATAAATGTAATTGAATACGATGATGGAGACCTTGGGATATAAATTTGCTTTTTGGGTGGATGTAGTGATAAATGATATTATGATTTTATAATGTTGCGTTTATATGCACATTCGTACAGATAAAAACATAAAATTTTCCTATTCGTAGTTTATTTTTTAGTATTTTATTGCAGACAACAAGCTTTCTCAAAATAATCAGTAAAAAGTGGTAAAAAAATTTTATACTTGGCATTAGGTACAAACAGGAAAAAATCACTCTTTTACGGAAAATGTGTATTTATTATATAATAGGATAATTACTATAGAAACGATTGAATATGGAAAAAAATATATTTTTCTATTAAAATGTAGTGAACCTTAACTACTCCGTATCAACTCCTGTAACAAGTTTTTCTTTACAACTTGTAATCCTTTGCGATTCAGTTAGCTTTGACCTTGTAAGGGTCACTTTACGGGTTACTGGTTACTGACTCAGCGTTTTTCCGAGATTAAATCAACAAACGTACCTTTTATTTCTTATCCTTTGGGACTACCTCCCTTATCCGTCTTAGCTTTACAAATGAGGTTATAGGAGTCTCAATTTTCATCTTAATAATTTTTGGTCAGTATCATTTTTTTATCAAACAGTGTTACATAGACAAATGCTTTAAACACAGGTATTCTGTGAAGGAGAGTCCTCGCTTATTTAAAGCTAAGCGAGGTTAATTTATCAGCAAACTACACCATTTATAGTATAAAGTTTTTCATTAGTTCTTTGTCATTTTTTAAGTCAATGAATAATATATAAATGGAATATTTACTTTTTATCATAAGTTCTTGGTCACATTTGTTTCCAATTAATTTAAATATTTTATTATCTCATGTCTTGTTGTACCCAAGACATACTAGTGTGGTGTCAAATGTAGTCAAATGTACTGCTATGAAACGTAGATAATTTTTTGTAGCAATAGCAACAAATTTTTACAAAATATTTAATTAGTAAAATATTCCCCCAGTAACTGTGAGATGAAAACAGATCGTAGTAACACGATGGAAAACATTTGAACTTTCGCCATCCCAATTAAACTGTTCTGGTTGAAAAAACTCAGACCGTTGCTCACTTCGCTAAGAAATATAATATTACAATTCACAGCCTTTTTTATGTACCTACGACTCAGCATTTACTTTGCAGGTCTTATCCTCGATGTAATCTTGTATCTTATTTTTATTTACTATTAAGCAGTTCAATTAAATAGCTATTTTAAAAAGAAATCACATTTTTACCAATCTGATTTCTCGTTTGGTTTTGTATTTGAATGAAATAGTTTTTGAAATGAACGACGTTTATTAAGAACTGTTTTATAACCAGTGGAAGAAATAATAAAGTGATATAATATTTTAAATTAAAATTATGCTTTGTTAATTAAAATGAATTTAATTTTCTCTCTCTGGAATCAGCTGCCAGCAGAGGTAATTCCAAACCAATACAACTTGGGGATCTTCAAGAAAAGAGTGTACACATTCCTTGGTGGCCGGCAGCTCTGTAAGGGCTGGGGGTGTCTATGGGCGGAGTACCGCTTGCCTTAGGGGAGCCTTCTGCTCGTTTGTCACCAATTAAATAAAAATAATTATTAATTTAATATTGTTTTAAATTTCCGATGTCACTATTGTTATTCAAAGTGCACGCAACATACTTTTTTATTTTTGTATAGCTGACCATTGTCATACATTTATCAAGCGGATCTCCATTATAGTAACCGCTTTAGAATTCATGCTTTGGTCGTGTTACCGGCTTTTTAAGCTGCTTCGGTGAAGTAATTTTACAGATCTTAGATATTCTTACACATTCAACGAATCACACTGCAAGTATTGTTTCAGACTGGTATTTTCTTGCAGCTCTTCCGACATTGTGGTTCTCCATGCGTAATGGCTATGTCGTCGTGTGAACTTTTATAATTATAATTAAATTAAATGAATGTCGCCTTGAAATGTCAATACATTTAAGGCAGATTAGCAAGTATTTTATATGAATAAAAGGTAAATTATTAATTACCTAAGTAAAAGCTCCTCGTTTTTTCGAAATAACTCTTTGTAAATTTTTATATCTCACTCCAAAGATAGGTTCAAATAGTGGCTGGAAAAAGCTGTTGATGAAAAGTGTTGAAGTACATTTTTCATAAATAAACGTATAAGGAAAAGTTGAGGAAAATATTCATAAAGCTTAAATGAGGTAGATTTAATTGAATCGTAGGGCTCGAAATTTAAACAGAACCCAAGGTAAGGTCACTACGGTTATTCAAAACTTTACTTTGAATTAATTTTGTAAACGTTAAAATTTCCAGTTCTATATTACGAGCGGTAACTGTTTTGTTTTGAAAATAATATTAAACACCGAATAAACTTCTTTTAGGAATTTTATTTGTTATGTGTATTTTAATCGTGTTTTGTTGAAGGTTTTTAATGCTGGCGACGCACTCGAGGCTCTGAAAGGGTGTCTATAGGTACAGGTCGGATAACCTAAGTGAGGCTCTTTTTGCCACCAAAGTCGTACAAACAAAAATTTTAAAAAAGAGAATAATGCTAAGATACAACATATACTAGAATAATGATAGAGCGAATGAAAGAATTTGATAAGAATTATTGAGTAAAATTTTATTATAATTCTATTTAGTGTTTCCAAAATATTTGAGTTACTCTGTGACTGTCAGAGACAATAACTTAACATGGCTCAATATGGAATAAATGATGTGTTCGTTTAACTTGTATAGAATTCTGGTTTATCATCATCATCATCATCAGTCTATTCAAGTCCACTGCTGGACATAGGCCTTCCCCAAAAACGCCCACCTGTTGCGATCTTGAGCGATTTGGATCCAGCGGTTGCCTACGACCTTCGTGAGATCGTCTTTCCATCGCGTGGCGGGACGTCTCACTCTGCGTTTTCCGGTGCGCGGTCGCCACTCGAGAACCTTTCTTCCCCATCGGCTGTCAGT